>VNJT01005885.1:0-20699 GCA_008042655.1 Drosophila burlai | reverse complement strand
CGATTTCTTGTTAATCCATTAAATATAATATTTACCTGAAACTTTATATTATAACCCATATATTTTTATACATTTTAACACCATTTATCTAATCCTTTAATATATAATTATATACTTAAAACCTCTTCATATAAATTTCCTAAAATACAAATTATTTTCCAAGTGCACCATTGAACCTAAGCAGAGAGCAGGTGACTTCTTACCTTCTGCCGTTCAGTTTGAATTATGAAATTATGCATTTCCCCGTCAAGAGAAAAAGTTAATCCCCGCAAGATGTGAGTTCCCCCATAGAATGTCAGAGATTTCCCTAACGTTACATGATATGTGATCAGATCTCTATCAGACAGTCAGGAGTATAATTAAAAATCGTTCATTTGGCTCGATTCCACCATACCCAGCTGTATCTGTATCTGAAAATCTATTGATTGCCTTTCGTGGAACCAGCCGCGATGCTGGCTTGTTAGTTTAACAAGCCAAGGAGGAAGCTGCGACTGGGTCGCGGCTAACCATTTATTTTGGCCGGAATTAATGGTCAGTGGACCCGGCTCCATCTGTTGTCCGAGGGCTAGAGCGAGTCTGGTGGCCAGAGCAACGCGTGTCTGCATTTAATTTAATAATACGGTGTCATGTAGCAGTTGTTAGGATGCGCTAAATGCCCCATCCTTTTGTCTAGAGACCTCGGCCGGTCCAGGGCATCTGTTTGAGTTGTGTAACCTAATCCAGAGCTGTCGTAGACAAAAGACGTCTGGTCTGCAGTCTCTTTTGAAAAAAAACCAAAAACCTGAAGCCGTAGCTCAATGGAAATTATAGCGAAGTGTTGTTCATTTGAGACGATTTGGGTTCGGAGGTTCGCATTTGTATGCTAACGAGGGGCGTACGCGCCGAATGGCCTTTAAAGTAGGTGCCCAGGAAAATGGTAGAAATTCCTATAATTAAATACGAGAAAGTGCCAGAGGATCCTCGATCTGGTTACCTTAAGTGCCGGCCCCTTCTACTTAACAGCTTTAGATTGTATCTTCGAGGATGTTCGTACACCACCGTGAGATATGATGCAAATATGAGATAGGCAACGCCACTTGAGATGACCACACAGTCACTTTCTTCAAAAGATACTTTACCTAAGAGTCCTTGAGGATTACGCTGTGCTTAGGGGAGAGAGAGAGTAGGAACGTTTTTATAAAAATTTATAAATAGTAGATTATAGTAGATATATTTTCCCTTTAACCACACAAATAACAACCAAATAATATCCTTTTATCTCTGTGTCACAATCCCAGCTCTCGCTTTTATCTAAAAAGTATTCATGTCTATTTGCATTCATGTTGCCACGCCATAATTCGTTTGATAGGAGGACTCTCTGCTTTTTTCGTCCTGATTATCATACTGAAACAGAAGTGTCCTCGCACTTATTACATATGCAAATGGCAAACAGATTTATATACACCGAAAATGTTGACAGCCCGCCCAACTTTTATTTCTGCAACTTTCCATTACAACTGTGGCGGCGCCCCAAACTCCCGGGTTACTATTCAAATGCAAATCCCCAAACTAATTTCTGTTTCGACAAAATATTCACGGCTCGTTGCACTTTGTGGGCCAGAGAGGAAAAGAGATGTGGAGATAACCCTTTCAGGGGTTCAGTTGGTCCCACAATATACTATATTTAATGTAATCATAAAATCTGCCACAAAAGCCACTTGGAAATATTAAAAGCAGCCGCCGCAGGACAATGCCAGTCACGCTCCTCAATAAATCGCTTACGCACACAACTTTTTCCCGCTAGTGATGAGAAATTTTTCATTCTCATTTCTAAATGCAATAAAACCTAATAATTTTCGGGGGGTTTTCTATTTGGGGGTTGCGAAGCCAATTTCGGTGGGAGGCTGTCGCTTTCCCTGTCACTGGCAAAACAGTTACAAACAATTGGCAACACTTGTGTGGGTTTGTGAAAAACCACCCTCTAAGAGTGCACTTGATGAAGGTTTTTCTGGGGGATTTCGTTCTGGCCAAGATTTGGGGGAGTTATTGCAATCAAAACGAAATCATTTTTATGCGATCCCCGCCGCCGCCCTTCCGCACGAGGAAGCTTTTCCGTCTGATATATGAGATGTAATTAAAGTCCGGACCACGAAATCAGCTTTGGTTTAGTGCAATAGTTTTGCGGTGGAGTGGCGGGATTGGCGGGAATGTCCTTGCCCAGCTGAGGGGGAGGTGGTGGGGCGTGTCGGTTGATTGCAAATTGGTCCATGGCCTGTTGGTGACGTGTCTTTGATTACGCCGCAAGTCGCTGGCGCTGTCATCGTGTTCCCGGCTTCTGGATTCTGGTTTCTGGTTTCTGGTTTCCGACTGGCGGCTGGCGGCTGTGTTGGCTTCTGGCCGAGATTCCCGGACTCCTTGCTGTTTGTTTTTAATATAAATGCAAATTTCGCCAACGGCATTCGCCAGGCGTCGTGCATAGTCCATATGTGTGAGTGCCTGTTCCGGAGATCTGTCATAATTAATATTTTGAAGCTTTGGCCACGGCAGCGCAATGCGTGCGTGTGTCTCGCACTAGCTGCAGGACGCATATTAAACAGGACATGGCCAAGGCACATGAAAAAATCACACAAAAATATACACAAAGCAGGGGGAAATCTTGCTTTGATTCTAGGTAAAGGGAAATGGGGAGAAGAGGGTTTAGAAATTTATTATAAATTACCTTTCAAGGGGAACTCTATTTATTTATTGCATTTTTATTAAAACCATTTAAAAATTATATTTTAAAATATATTAAAAATACACTTTCTCAAGACCTAGCTTCTACTTTTTATTTCTTAAATAAAATAAAATAAAATACCCAAGTTCAAATATTATTTAAACCTCTTTAAATCCTGTCAGTGCAGTGACAGAGACAACTATGCCGCCAGCCTATGAGCCCTTTTAATGCAATCTAAAGTTTTTGACAGTCCCGCACTTCACTTGCATCCTTATCTGTTATGCCTGGCTCCAAGGATCAGAGTCCTCCACTGTGTGTCCTGTCTCCAGAGTGTCCTGTGTCCAGTGTCCAATGTCCACTGCCCAGTACCCAGCCCCTTTTGGTCCTTTTCGAGACCCCGGGTGAGGGCTTAATTTATGACTTGCAATTAGCAGTTGGCAAATGTGTAATTTTCATAGATGCCAGGGCCTCTCTTCGAGCTGATATATAATGATAGGACATGCCTGCACAGGATATGCCAGCTAATCGAGACAGAGGACAAAAGGCCGTTTTAACTTTTAAGTGGACTTGAATTGCCCAATATTAGGTTTCCTTTTAATTGTCGTAATCTCGAAGAGCTCTGAAAAGTTTGTTAACCGGAAAATGGGTCAAGTTATGCCTTAATCTTCGTCCGCACACAGTTTTTCATTAGAGCAGAAAATAGAAAATCTACAACTTCAACTATATAATCCCCAAAGAGCCCGGGCTCAGAGTTCTCTGCAGATTCCTTAACCATTCAACGTACTGCAGCAGTAATTTCTCCACTCGCCATAAGCTGCAAGGGCAAGCTCAAATATTTATAATGCTGTCCAACACTTGGTTGACCACAACGGCTGCCGGCCTGGCCAAGAACATTGACCGCAGACCAGGCCAAAAAAAAAAAAAGAAAACAAAAAACCCCAAAATAAAGAGGGGAGAGAGAAAACAATAAATTGATTTCTGTATCTCTTCGGCGAACAAGTGCAGGATCCGGGCATTGGGAACACATAAACCCATATACAGATACATATATATACAGACACTCACACGCCCCGGTAATTATGAAATTTGAGGCAAAGAAAATCTAAAAACGGCCGAAAATAAAAGAAACCAAATTCTACAGAAAGCAAAAAGCAATTTATGAAGCGAACACGCCCCGAAAACTTTGCAGCCACGACGTTTAACTGCAAAACGCCCAACAACTAGGCGTGGCCGGGCAACAGACATTTGAAAGGATACACGAAGGACAATGCCGGGCAGCAGCAGCAACATATGCGAAAGGGATAATAATTCACCGGCAAGGAGGCGATGGCCAGGCAACAATGCTCGCATAACTCAGGCGCGCCAGATGAACTAAGAGGATACTCCTTGGCTGCAGGATTCGAAGGCAGTCGCGGGTATCGGCGATAATTCAAAGGACACGCGCACAGCGGGATATGTGCGATGTCCCTTGGTCAGTGCTACGGCGTTTGATGTGCGGCGGCGACTAGAAATTGACATTTAATGAGCAGAATCCTCGCTCCCACACAACAACTATGGGAATTTTATTCCAGCACTCGTAAAAAATTTATAACATAATGAGGAAATTATCCTGGAACTATGGTTATATATTTTTCCTTAGGGGTTTAATGGAGAGAAATTATTTACACTTTACAGCTAAGTTGCTTACGAAAATGTTTTGTAGTAATGTCTTAAGTATTTTGGTTTTTCGAATTGGTTTATTACATGTCTTATCTTATCTCTAAAAATCTTCTCTTGCTCTTATGAATATTTTTTCTAGTGCATTAGATAAATCTCTGCCAGCCAGGTCTGTGCTTGTGCAACACCTTTGTTATCGCCGAAAACACTTGTGCTGGGATCCAGGGACCAAGGTCCAGTTGTCCTTGGCAAATATTACATTGTTGTTACCTGAACTGCACTGCCCCGTACTGTTTGCCGTGTCTGGCCGATGGGGACTTTCGATTAGCCCTTGGCTCACACACATATCAAAATCGGACGTTAATTGTTTCCCAGTTTCGTGGCATGTCAATAGAACCAAGAGCACGTCGTCGTCGCTGGGTTCAGCGGCATTTCTGCTCAATTTATCTGTCTAGCCGGCTAAATTTTATGGATTTGTTTTGTTTGCTTGCTTGCTAGAGCTGATATTGTGGCAATTACTTATGAATCATGTCTGCAAGTCGCCCAGAATAGGTCTTGTGGGTTGGGTTTAAATATGGCTTTAATGGGGCTTCTGGATGATGATGATGTCTTGTAAAATAATGCTTAAAAAATAATGATAAAAAAGTGTAAATTAATATGAATTATTTTATGTTTTGCAAAAGAAAATACAAATTTAATAAGCTATTTTATAAGCTATTTAAAGACTGGCAAAACCCTAATATCTTGGTATATTCATTAAAGTAATTTTTCAAATCTTCTTGCCACCGTTTTTATGTAACTATTGTGCTCTCTTATATTTCCATTTTTCAACTTTATGGCTTAAGGATTTATTGTTCTTCCAACTGTTAAATATTATTCTAAGCTGCACAGAATATGTTTCCCTTCCCTTTGAAATCTCAGTCCTCATATACAGCCTATAGTCCGAAGTTTGAGAGTTGGCAAATCGCTTGACTTTTGCGCTTTTGCTTGCCCTTTCAATGAATTAAAATCCCCGGCAAACACACACACGGGGATTCCCCCGTAAACCAAACAAGTGCCGAGGCGAGACAAGGGTCCTTCACTTTGACCACATTGCGGTGCCCAAGTGCCAGGGCACCAGCTGCTGTGCCAATGCCGAAAAAACACCCAATCGCCCCAGCAACCCTCCTCCGCGACCACCACAAATTCCACCCGCGGAACAAGCAACTGAATTCTAATAATTTTAAGCAAAACAAACTTCCTGGCCACATGCTTCCTCATGCCCATGCACTGGGTCTTGGCATTACAGAAATTACAATGAGCGAGTTTAGAGAATTCGTTTCGAAATTTCACGCCACCGTCTGTGACGAAATTTCAGTGTTGTTCCCTTTTCTCGTTGGGTTCCATGTCAAGGGACAAGTGCAGCGCAGGATGAGTCACCACCCCCGTTTCTCGAAGGACCTCCCCCCGGGGCCAAAAAAAGGTTGCAATATGAAACCCAAAAAAGCATCGGTGTAGTCACAACCCCGTGGCAGCAGACACAGTTGCCACTTTTAATCAGCATGAAACTTCCCGGTTCCCGTTCCAGGCGGCTGTTCAGCTATTTAAGGACCTTCCCCGAATTAAAACTCAGCCGAAAATGAAAATTTCTATACTGCGTTTGCTGGATAAATGAATGCATGAATTCCAAAGCAATTTTGATGTTGACATTGAGTAATGTTTCCATTTTACAGAGCCAGGCATAAATCCAGGATCCCGGACTCAGCTTCGGTGGGTGGTTGTTTGGTTTGGCATTTTTATATCATTTTCGAATATTACATGCGGATTAGCATTTCCTCATCGGGATTGCAACAAAACGTCTGCCCATCCATTGTGGGGGTTTTGTGGGGGGTGTTTTCCGAAACAACACCACCCCAAAAAGGGGGTGGTTCGATGCAGTGTGGGTGGTTGCCCTTTTGTCCGGGGGAGTGTGCTGTCGATTATCCTTCGGAAGGAAGGTGTTTTTTAACGCTCTTAAAGGTCTTTTGTTCGAAGAAATTAAAGCTTCAAGAAAAAGAAGGAAATAGGTATTTGCTGTGTACGAAATACAATGGAGAAGGTAAAGGGTTTGTAAATAAGCTGAATCGATTATTTATGCTTTTTGAAGTCTTATTATATTTTTAAAATATTTATTAGCTCACTAGAATTGTGTAAAATATTTGTGTAAACACATATTTATATTTTTTTAAGCTTATAAACTCTTCTTTTGCTTTGCTTCTTGTTCTTACACATAATAAAATCCCCTCTTTTATTTGGGAACCTCTTTACAGCTTCTTGGCTAACACTCACAAATCCAGCCGCATTTCATTCATAGTTTCCACAACTCAAATGGCTTTCCTCATTTTCCGAGTTGAGAAAACTTGCCGAAAATCTTAGCATATATATACCTTCAACAACTTTTGGCTTTTACAGCTTCACCGACTTTCGGACAAGTTTAGGGAATTTCTCAAATCAACAGCCTTTTAGATTTCGAACGGACGTGGGAGGGGAGGAGGCAACGGGAAAACCCAACGTTGAACTAACTTTTCAATTTTCTTTTCACGCTCGCATTTTACAAGCTGCTACATGATTAGGGTCAATGGCTGCAGCGCCCCTAAATTTTCGCCGTGCCGGAAAACTGTAACAAGCTGCCAAATTTCACACTCAGTTCCCCGACTCGAGCACACACCTAACGAAGTCGAAGTTTGGGGAGCGTCAGGATCTCAATCGTGTTGTCATCACTGCGATTGTAATCATAATCAGATTCACTGAAAATTTTATTACTAACTGACAGTTTATTAAAAACGCATTGGATATATCTGGGGGCAGCTCTGATTTGTTTGCCGGGATTACTGCCCTCTCGCTCCCTGCCTTCCCTTGTTTGTTATCGAGATCAGGGACACATGTCGGGGCTGGCTGATTACCGACGCTAGATAAATATTAAGCAACTATATATACATATATATGGAGAGCATCCTCTGGCCTCGGATTGGGATTGGGACTCGGTTTCGGGTGACGACATCGTTGGGCGCTTCCTTGCCGTAATTGACTCTATGCCAAAGGGCAAAAGCGCTCTCCCCTCCCGCAAAAATGGTAATGAAATTTTGGGTTCCATTTCGGCGGAGGGGGAACCCCACTCAACTTGTTAGTGTTGTTTTTTGGCACGTGGCACGTGGAAAACGTGGCCAGGAAATGCCTTGAAATTGATTTTTATTTTTATTTTCCTTCTCATTTTCATTTTAGTTGTGAGAGCTTTTGTTTTTTCGGCACTCTGCCCCTCGGGTATCGGTGTAATTATTTCTCAGTTCTCAATTCCAGCATGTGATTAGATTTTCCAGCAAAAGTTTATTCAGCTTTGTTGTCGCTCAATGATAATTAAAAATGATTAGCTCATAAATATTTCCTGCCGTCGAGGGAGAGATTTATGGGAAGGTAAACATACAGAAGACAACAGATGCCCCAAAGGCCAAGGAAATATTCCACTTGAAAATAAATCCCGAAGACTTATTTTTGGGGTGGTTACATTGAAGGGGGTGAAATAGATGTATATGGAAATATGAGTAAATATATTTATACTCAAATTATATATACCTGAAATAGCTGCCCTTCTTGTTTTGAAATAATTTATTATACTTTTTGGTAATAGGATTTCATAAATGCACAATATCGGCAATGTTTTCACAGTTCAATTCCAAACCTTTCATCTGGTTTACTAGAATTTGAATTTACTACAATTCTAAAAATTTATTTTATAATTTATAGATTTCTACTTACTCAAGCACCTCACAGCTTCCAGTTCACAGCGCGTGACATTACTCCACTTGGCGCCAATTTCCCGGCTGCAATTTCCGTTGTAACCATCGGAAATTTCATTAAACTTTCCCAATCTGACTTCAGATTCTTGGCATTTAAGCAGCTCATCATTGCACTTGAAAAGATCCCCAAAATAGTTGCACTCGGTTCCAATTAAAAGGCTGCAAACTTTGAAAGACTCTTTAAAAATAGTTTTGGCCAAGTTGAGTTAAAGCCACTTACCCAGCAACAACAATATTCTTAGCATCTTGAGTTCAACTGGAGAGGTTATTTTATTTTACAAAGCTTAAATGGAGTGAGGATTGTATGTAGGTTGCCTTTATTTAACTTTAATTAAAAGTCTTTAACAAGTAGTCACTTGTCTCTTATTTCGAGCGAAGCTTTTGTTTTGATGAAGGTGTTTTAAGGAAGCACATTGTGTACTTTAAACATAATGGGGCTATAAATAACGAATAGTTTAAGTTTGTATAACCTTTCATTGGGTTTGAAAGGTTTTGTTTAAATAAAGATATATATTTCGTATTTTGTACAGCTTATAAACGAAGTGTATCGGCAATGTTCCTGCAAGACATGTCATCACAACGCTCCAAGATTACTGAAATAATCAACAAAACATTATTTATTATATGAATTAATAGGTTAACTTTTTTATTAAGTTAAATTACTCACACAGGCAGGTGGCCTTTTCCATTTCACATCGCGACACATCATTCCATCTTCCCAGACGCTCCCTTCGGCAATGTCGATTAAAGGAATCTATAGTCTCATCATATCGGCCCAATCTGGGTGTAAATCGTAAACAATCTCGATACAAACTCTCACAGTATTCTCGGTTAGATTGAGCTTCTATTTGCAACATATTCAGGACACAAAGGACTGGAAAATAATATATATCATGACTCAGTATTACAAGAATATATTTTAAGGCTTTAATCCCTTACCCACTATTAGCGTAATTTTCCACATTTTTGGTTAAAGCAAGAACATTAAACTGCAGTATAATTAATTTCGGGGTTTTATTTATATGACTAAATTGTAGAAAAAATCATGGTCATTTCTGAAGGTAAATTTGTCATCTGTTTTCTAAACAAAACCCAAAAATCTGACTTTCCTTGGTCCATTTTCATTGAGATTATATTTTGAGTGGCTTTTATGAGCACACAATGTCATGATAAGTTCAATATTCGTTGTTGTCAGCAAGATCAAATCAATCTCAGAGTTTCTCCTCGCTCTATTTTTAAATATATTACTACTTTGTTTAACTTATACATTACAAGTGTTTTTGCAAACTTTTTTTCATTTCTAGTGAGTATAAATAAACAACCACCAAAGGCATCAGCTATCAGTTGGTTTAAAGAATGCAGTGGCTTTTCCTTTATACTTTAATCCTATTCCTAGGCTTGAATTCAGTACTGGCCCAGCGCCACGATTGCAGAAGGATCAAAGAGCAATGTGGTCCATGTATCCGTCGTTTGGTGGATCGTAAAAATGAACTTGAATATATAAACAGAGATTGCAGAGAAAAACTGAGGGACCGATGGGTTTGGCGGGATGTGCGGCGTTGCGACATGCAGATCATTGCCTGCGAGCGTAAGTTTTCTTTACTTTAAAAGTAAGCAAAGCCTTTGAACTCTAAATTTAAATATTATCTTACAGATCACGACCAAAAATTGGACTGCGAGAATGTGGCCAGATTGACAGGAATGCGACGACTTATTGGTTAATATAATTCAGGAATGATTTTTTTATAAAAAAAAGTATGGTTTAAAATGACAGATGTTTGCTGTACTGAAATTAATAAATATTTATAAATATTGTAACAACAATTTGATTGAAACTCGAAGTTCTGCAAGAACATTTTAATTATTATATAATTTAAAGTAAGATATATAATTAATTTTTTTTTTAAGAATATATTAGCTCCATTAATAATATAAGGAGTAACTCATGACTATCGAACCTTCCAATAATTTGAAAGTTAAGTAAATTCATCAGCATTAAAATGCATTTCAATATTTTTTTTAACAATGCATATTTGCTTTTATTTTTCCTTTTTTTTTATTTTTATGGGTACGCTTGTTATTTATATCATAGTGGCAGCAACCATATTTCAATTAGTCCGGAGGGCGGCAGCCACATTTTTGCAGGTGACATTATCGCAACGAACCATGGTCACTGAAACGAGAACAGGTCAAAATCGAAGATTCATAAAATATTAAAAATATATCCTTACATATGCAGGAAGCCCGGACAAGTTGGCATCGGGTTATCTTCCGCCAAGTTCGATCGGTTCGTCGGCAATAGTCGTTGTAGATATTCACGGTATCGTCCTCGGTGCCCACAGTACGCTCCTGGCGAACGCAATCCGCTGTCAAGCGGTCACAGAACCGGCGATTCTCGGCTTCCTGTGACAGGATCTGAGTCACCAGAAGAGAAAAGAGTGCTACAAAATAAAGAATGTATTTTAAAAAATATACAAAATAGTCTCTTTTAAGTATTAAGCTTACCCAAGGCCAACACAAGTTTCGACATTGCAGGTAAAGCTTTTAAGATGGAAACCGAGATCTACTCTGACTAAACCGAACTTAATTCCTTGCTATTTATACCCTAAAACTGAATCAAGGAAACGGAGATCTTCAATTGTCACTGAACAGCTGTGTTGGGAATCATTTTTCCCTGGATATTATCTCATTGGAGTACAATAGATCCCACAAGCCTAGCATCTGGGACTAAACAGCTGTATTGGGAACAGATCTGCTTATTAATCTGTTTAAGAAAAGAGACAAAGAGGTCACAAAATGCAGCTGGTTTCCTTTCCTGGTTGCTGCTCCTTATATAAAGCTCGGGTTTGATCTTAAAATCATCAGTCGAATTAAAAAATATAACTTATAAGCTCCAGAATGCAACTGTCCACTATTGCCTGCTTTCTGCTGATCCTCGGCTGTGTGGTCATCAATGGCCAGGCACCGGACTGCCGGAAGCTAAGGGAGACCTGCACCACATGTGTCCGAAGCCTGAATAATCCCATTAACAATGTGGACTTCATGAACGATGGTTGCCGGGAGAAGGTGCGCAACACTTACATCTGGAAGAATCAGACACGCTGCGATCTTCAGGTGATAGCCTGTGGAGGTAAGTTTGTATACATATCTCTAAAGCTTGAATTAATTTTATTTCCAAATAACAATATTAATATATAATTTTCACATTTTTCCAGCTCACACTAGAAAACTGGACTGTGCAGTTATTGCCGAAATAGCTGGGATGAGAAGACGTACTTAAAGAAAAACCTGTTAAAACCGTGATAAAACGAACTTGGCTTATATATTAAACAGATTTTGTCCAAATAAACAATGCATATTTGTGAAGAGATTTGAGTTAGCCAAGTTTCTTGTCTAAGGCGAAGGCGATATGTTCTTGTCTCGGTCTTGGCCTTCAATTTTTCTCGTCTCGTCTCGGCTCGAAGCCCTTCCAGGAATCAACAGTCGGCGTCAGTCGCTGGCAGTCCCTGCATCTTCCACGTACAGGGCATTATCGTAAAGACCAGACTTTGGAGCAGACCAGCATCCATCCCATCCTATCCCAACCCAACACCAAGTCTGTGGATGAGTTGAGCCAGGCACGCACCGCACATCGTCATGCTTGTCTTCCACTTCATGCATCCTCGTCATCTCGTCTGGCAGTTCTTCAAAACTTCTCACTGGCTCCCACTGCCGTTCTCGCTCTCCTCATCTTTTCCAAAACATAATTTTTCAAACGAAATTGTTTTGATTTTCTTGATGCCATAAAAAATGGGAATTTATTGCTCGTCGGTGGTCTGAGATTACAGTCACTGACTTGACTCAACAAGCCAGACGAGTTCATCCCGGCGGCCTGAACTCGGGGAGAAAATTTCCACGACCTGGACAAACAGTTGCCTATTTGCTTGGCCTAAAATTAGCAGAGATCTGGTCTGGGGTCTATAATTACAATCTATCCTAAAGTGCGTTGAATTTATTTACACAATTGCCATTGTCAGTCCTATAAAAGATGAAGATGAAGCCACTGAGGCATGCAGTTTCCCAAAACTCTTCTGAGGGGTTTCAAGATGAAGTTAACTCTTATCTGCTTACTGGGTAAGTTAAGGTATAAGTATTGCTTAACAATTTAATTAAAAGAGTCCCTTTCCAGTGGCTTTTGTGGTCCTGCAATATGTGGAGCACAGTGCAGCCTGCTTGGAAGTGATAGAGCATGCGCTAGGACTGCAGCCTTGTAAGGAAAATGGTAGAAAGGGTCATCAGCAGCCTCACAAGCAACCTCAAAAAGCACCTCCACCCCATAAGGGAGGACCGGGGCCTGTTCAGAGACCTAAACCTAGACCTCAACCTAAACCTAGACCTAGACCTAGACCTACCATTGGGCATCCGAGGCCTCCAATATGCCGACCAAGACCATCAATAAGGCCGCTACCACCGCACCCGCTACCTCCTCTACCTGAATGGCCTTGTCCCCCCCCGCCTTGCCATGAGAATACTCCTCCACCGTGTCCTGAGCAGACTTCCCCTTGTCCTGAGAAGACAACACCTTGTCCTGAGCAGACTTCCCCTTGTCCAGAGCATACAACACCTTGTCCTGAGAATACAACACCTTGCCCAGAGCAGTCTTCCCCTTGTCCAAAGAATCCATCACCTTGTCCTGAGAAGACAACACCTTGTCCTGAGAATACAACACCTTGTCCAGAGAATCCAACATCTTGTCCTGAGAATACAACACCTTGTCCAGAGAATCCAACACCTTGTCCAGAGACTCCATCACCTTGTCCTGAGAATACAACACCGTGTCCTGAGAATACAACACCTTGTCCAGAGAACACAACACCCTGTCCTGAGAATACAACACCTTGTCCAGAGAATACAACACCTTGTCCAGAGCAGCCTTCCCCTTGTCCTGAGGAGACTTCCCCTTGTCCCCCAGAAACCATTCCAGATTGCCCGGAGCCCAATGAAGATCCTTGTGCTGATCCCTGTGATGACTCGAATTCCGAGGTACCCAGCGAATGCAATCCAGGCGGACCCATTATACCCATTCCCACAATACCTGAACCCGCTCCCGACTGTGGATGTCCCCAATAATGTCCACCCAAGGAGGAGATACGTGAAGAGCTACATATCCGCCTGGAACGTATGGGATTATTGATTGATTATTGAATATGCCAAACACTTATGAATGACCAACATTATTGCCGAAACCAAGTAACTTTCAAATTGTTGACTAATAAATACCAAGGCATAACCTTCCAAAAATTTAAAGTTCCCTTTTCTCGAAGAGGAATTCAGAGTTCTGTTGATTTAATGAAACTAAGCAATGCATGGCCTCTCAATATGCTTTTAATATAATCTGTGTGAACGCGTGTATGTCCGTATGAAGTGCTTTTTAAATACTTGTAGCGGTTTAAGCTTTTACCCTTACCAGAATTCCAACCAAACTGCCATCCGAACCCGATCCCCCAACCCAAAACTCCCACCCGACACCCACTTGAGTTCACGTCATGAACATGATTATGTACTTTATGAATGTGCAGAGAAGCGATTGGGTTTCTAAACCACAACGAAACTCAGATGCTCTGCAAAACTCACCTGAGTTGAGGGGTATTGAGGAGATACTTTCAAATTGAATTATTTTATATAATACTTCATGTTTTGTTGCTCTTAAAATTTTTAGTACTTAATCCTCTTTTCCCTCGATATATTAAGAGACATTTCTAAAACTCATGAAAAGAGATCCCTGATATTATCTGTTCATATAAATCCCAGATTTAGCTTCATTAATACCCTAGACCAGCTCATAGAGCCTCACAGTTTGCAGGGCATAGGTGGTGATGATTTTTCCACTCAGCCTTTGCCATCCAACTGCTTATATAATATTTGAAAATTGAAAATCTTTTTGGCGCTGCACTTGAAAAATGCTTAGTCCAGGTCCAGGCCCGGGCCATGATGATGAACTTTGTAAAACTCTTGACCACATTTGCCGCACACCCTTTGCCCACAGCTCCCCTGCCCTTTTGGAGCGTCTTTCCTTTCCACTTTTGGACATGTCTGACCAGCTGACGTCCTCACCAGGGGCAGCCGGATTGTGGATCTGGAAGGGGAATCGGAGCTGGGGAGTGGGAGCAATGCAGGGCTCTTGACTTTAGCGCCACTTGTAAGTGTAAATTTTATTTGAGCCAGCAAAGTACGTAGCTACATATACACATGTAGACACTCCGCATATAACCATGCCCTTTGTCAAGTGCTCCGCCAAGTGGCTGGCCTCGGGAATCGGACTCTGAATCGGATTCGGACTTGGTCTTGGACTTGAAAGTATTTTTTGGGGGAGCTTGGAGTGCGGGTCTCGGTTTCGCTGGAGTTTGGCGTCGTGTCGCTGACAGCTAAGTGGTGATAATCGCTTTTGAATTGAATCCGAGCAAGTAAATTTACACGCCGGCCAAGTTGCGATTCAAAAATGCAACAGAGCAACGATTCAAGAGCTCTTGGACACTGCCCATTGTCTCCAGCTCCAGCTCCAGCTTCACCTACAGCTCCAGACCCCACCAGCTGCTGCCATCAGCTTTCCTCTGTCTTTGTGGGGCAGGCGTTTTGGTTTTTGTGTTTTGGCTGCGGCTTTATTTGAAAGGACCAACAGGAGGGGCTCCCTACTGCTGCTGCTGCTGCGGTTTGTTTTGGCTGGTTACTGCGGCTTCTAATTTGTGAACTGGATTTTGGGGCTTCTGGAAACGGAAGCCGCACTTGTAAGTCATTAAATCAGGACCTTAACAGCCGCAACTTGCATGCCTTTAAAGTGAGACATAGTTTATAGTTGGTATTCAGCATAAGGGTTATGGAAAATTTCCAATATTGAATCACCAATTGCTACACGAGCCCTTCAAAGCAGCTGTTTTATTTAAAGACCTCAAAGTTTTTATTAAACAAACAAAAGCCTTTCAGCAATCTAAAAGAAATCTTTTTCATAAATATTTACCATAAACTGGGTCATCTTTTAAGGTATTAAAAATAGTACCTTCCGGGTCATAAAAAATTACGTCTAGATTTTTATAAAAGCCCAAGTTTGCGCTCATTTTGAGAACAGATCGAAACCGAGTTATCGGTAAACCACAGCAAGATGATGAAATTTACTGTGGGTTTGGGTAAGGATATGGGACCTCTTTTTAGATGACACAGTTCCTTATTAGACCCTTTTTATAGCTCTTCTGATCCTGTGTGTGAGTGTCCAAGCTCAAACTCCAAGGCCAGATCTTCGCCATATTTGCCGGCGTCAGAACGAAAGATGTGTGAGTCAAGAGAATCGAAATGGAAGGACTAATGAGGTAACCAATATATTTAATAATCATTGCCGAACCAAAACAAGCCGAAGCTGGAGGAATGTCACGCGGTGCGAGCTGGCTCGAGCCAATTGTGAATGTGAGTATGAATATACTTATTATGTATACCAATTCGTGTTTAATTTATATTATTTATTGCAGTGACCCTTGTTAGATGCTCCACTCTGAGCTGTGAAAATGTGAGGAGGACCATTGCTAGTGGTGGTGGTGGTGGCCGTACCACCCCTCGAAGCCCTACGATCCCTACGGAAACTCCATTGCCCAATCCCGATCCGGATAGCCCACCAACCAGAACTCCTCGGCCTCGGACCACTCGTCGACCTCGCACCACGACTAGAAGGACTCCAACAACAAGAAGAGGTGGACGAACAACAACTCGAAGGACAACAACTAGAAGGGGGGGACGAAGAACTACGACACCTAGAATTCCAACAACTCGTACTGCCCGCCCGCCCCGGGATTAAAACATTGATTCAATCATTTTTAAATGAACTCGAACTTACAAACAACAAATATCATAACCTGCTTAAATAAAAACCAATAATTTCAATGCTCTCTACAAAAGGTGTTTTCCTGGAACCGAAATATATATTGTTTATTAATAAAATAAATTGTATTCAAGAAAATCTATTTACAATAATTAATCAGTCTCTGCAAACAAGTTAAACCCAAGCATAGTATCCACACACTAAATGAAATCCAGTTCCAAATAAGCAAAGTTGTTTTATAAACAACGTTATTATTGTAAAAACACATTAAAGCTTTCAGATTATTCAGCTTCATCAGTTTAAACATTTTCCTCTTGAATTTCTTCATTATTTTTAAAACTTACTGTTGTGGATGGAAATCTAGATTGTTCCGCTTTCTGAGCCAACTTAAAATACCTCGAACTGTTGTTTTGAGTCGTATTCTTTAAACCTTCTATATTATTTAATTTAATTTTCATTATATTTTTAGTGGTACTTCTGAATTCCTCATTCGGCAACGAAGAGTAAAAGAATATACCCGCCAGGCAAAGTCCTAGAACCATTCCGATTGAAAGGTAAATGCAACTTCTCCTGTTAAAACGACCTTTGAAAATGAATTAAAAATTAGTTATTTCACTACTGATTTCTTTAAAACTCACTTACTTTCATTAAATAGAGATTTTTGTCGTGTGTGGTTAGCCAGTTTGTTATTTAGCTTTGCAGAGCTTATGGGTATCATACTTGGCCAAATTGTATTTTACGAATAAACGTTAAGCGAGTCGTGTTAGCACTTTTCTTATAAATTTCAAGAATGCTTAACAATTGTACAAACATTAAAAATGCATATTAAATGCGTAGCTAAATGTGTGAATGAGGTGATTAAACTCGGTTAAACATTATAAATATAAATATATACGCAGATGTCCAACAATGATTCTTTAAAGTACCAGAAACACCACAGGGTAAGTAAGAATAAATTTCAAAAGTCTAACAAAAATTTAGAGAGCATTGATGTTTTTATTTTTCTCGGATAAAACTTGGTCTGTTATCATGTATATCCTGTAGATAATATAAAAGCTGGTCAAGATCTAAGTCGAAGGCCTTGTGGTTGTAGATGTAGTGGTACGCTGTGTGGTTGTGACACGATCTGGTCGTAGGGCTGCCCTTATATTCACGCAGCTCAAGGTAGCACAGCGCTCGATAGTCACTATTGAATAATTAAATAATAGAATTTTAAAATAATGATACTTTTCCAAATAAAAAGTAATCATAAGCACTTACATTGACAAGTAGCTCGGGCAAGTTCGCAACGGGTAATATTGCGCCAAGTTCGATGGCGGCGGCGACAACGTGCATTCAGGATATCCGTAACCTCTGAACGGTTTCCGTGAACTGGAACACGACTCAGGCACCTCTCATTGACAGTCTGGCAAATTTCCCGAGCAGTTGGCTCACGGGTTTGACCCTGAACAGCCACCAAAAGGCAAGCCATAACTAGAGTACAACAAAAATTATTATAAGCCAAGGAAAGTATTATTTCTTAATATTCTTACCTAAAAACACAGCAATTTTGGACATCTTTACTGTTCTGCTTCAACTTCTGAGCTGAAAATTTGCAACTTACTAGGCTTTATAAAGAACAAACTCACCTGATGGAAAAAAAAACTGCAGTTTTTTTGTAAAACGTGTCTTTATTATGTTCAGGAACTTCACAAAATGTTCTATTCATTAAAGTTAAGAAGAGGCTTTTTTCACAAAGCATTTCCTGGTTTTTAAATGGTTTTAAAATTGCGTTTATTACATTATCAATTAAATTGTTTTGATTGTTTTGAAACACCTGTAAAACCCTCCGCATCTTG
Source organism: Drosophila burlai (assembly GCA_008042655.1). Lineage (NCBI taxonomy): Eukaryota > Metazoa > Arthropoda > Insecta > Diptera > Drosophilidae > Drosophila > Drosophila burlai. Next base: position 2,855 of record VNJT01005885.1, on the reverse strand, counting down.
TGATAGGTGATTATATAAAGACCGCTTCGGGCGGGTCTTCTGTAGTTCTTCTGTATGAGCCACTGAAATAATGCATATCAAAACTATTGTAACCCTATTTGCTGGTAAGTTTTAATTTAAATTAATCGGAAATTTAAACAATTTAATTAAATAATAAATCTGCATCTTGTAGTCCTCTGTCTGACCCTGGTTTCTGGCCAAGATCGGGACTGCGATGAGCTGCAGCGGAAGTGTGAAGCCTGCATAAGGACTCTCAATGATAGAAATGATGCCAGGATGCCAGTCTTCAACGATGCGTGCAGGGCGAAGCTCCGAGGAACCTGGCGTTGGCGAAACGTTGGCCGTTGCGAACTCACTAAACTTAATTGCATGGGTAAAATTCTAATAAGTCTTTTATATCTTGCATATTTATAAATCTTCTAATCTAATTTTTTCGCTTCCACAGGCATCATGCGTCAGATGAACTGTAAAGATGTGGCGGAGCTTGCTCGAATGCCACGTATCAGGAACTGATTACACATGATATTATAATGAAACGAATAAATAAAAACGTATAGAGCATTAAGTATAAATTGGCTACTTTATTTACATTAGATTTCATTGAACATAATTGAAAATATTACGAAATAATATTATAAGGAAGGAATATAGTTAAAAAATTATTTATCAGATGTAAAAATATTTAAATATTTGTGGGTGATAATATAATTTTATTTAATTAAACAATAAAATTACAACATTTTGGATAATTGTTACAAGATTAAAAATGAATATTTTCTCCTAAATAATATTAGAAAAAATGTTTCCTAAAAAAATCTGTGATATAACACAAAATGCTTTTAAATATTGCTACTTAAAAAACCAAAGCTCGACTTTATTCGGCATTAAGAGCGACATTAAGTTGCACGAGTAACCTCTTTAAGAATTACTACATGAAAACAACTCGTAAAAAATTCACAAAAACTAAATTTTGTATGGAGCATTAGGTATTTTATTTTTATTGATTTCTAGACATACAAAAAGTCAATATTTATCGAGATCGTTTCTATTACTCGCTAGGCTCTGGGCGCACAGTAGTAGAAGTAGTAGTAGAAGTTCGCTCCTCCATCAGAGCTCGCCGAACATTGTTACAGGACAAGGTGGAACATTTCTCAAGGGTCACTGCATAAACAAAATTATATAATATTGATTTAAATTTGAAAAGGAAAACTATATCAATAAATGACTCACGGTGACAGGTGGCCCGGGTGAGTTCGCAACGTGAAATATTGCGCCACCTTCTGCTCTGTCGCCGACACCATTGATTGAAGATCTCCGAAATATCGTTGTTGGGACCATTCATGGGCTCATTACGAAGACACCTCTCATCTTGGCGTTGGCAAATCTGTCGATTGATTGGTCGCCTAGTTTGTGCCTCAACAGCCGCGAAGACCAGGACAACGATGGCTAAAATATAAAGATTTACTAAGAAAAATGTAACTCGCAGGATGTGTAATATCCTTACCAAAAAGCAGAATAATCTTGGACATCTTGGTTGGATTCTACGATCAAGTTCTGTGCTAAAAACCAGCACCAGTCTTGGCTTTTATAAAGTGAACTGGGATTTGCTTACAATGCTTTTTGTAATTATATTTAAAATCAGACTTCTTTATCTTCAGGAAGTAAAAACAATAGTCAAAGGGCGCCCCATTTCTCATAAATTTCCTGGTTTTAAAAGGGTCTTTTATTCCCAGATTGTATAACATTTATGTATTGTCTAAAAACATATGTTGAACTTGCTCCACGTAGGGCTTGGAGTTTCTATAAAATCGGGTTGAAATCAGCTGAAGTTAGCCATCTGAGAAGTTCTCATCCAGAGCCCACAAGCTTAAATAATGAATCTTAAAGCTATTCTTGTCCTGTTTGCTGGTGAGTTCTAAGATTTTGACAAAAAAGATTGTGTCCTTTTCTTATTAAAGCAAAATATCCTGATCCACAGTAATCTGCCTGACTCTGGTCGCTGGCCAGGAGCGGGAATGCGATGAACTGACCAGGAGGTGTGAGACCTGTGTGAGGGACCTAAATAACACGAACGATCGCAACATGCCCACATTGAACAGGGAGTGCAAGGAAAAAACACGCAGGACTTGGCGCTGGAGGAATGTGGGTCGTTGCGAACTCACCAGGTTGAATTGTTTGGGTAAGTTTTAAATAATAACAACTTCATTTCAGATGTATTAAGTATAATTTTTCTTTCTTTAGGATGGAATCGCCGCATGAACTGTGCCGACATTGCTGAGCTCGCTGGCATGCAGCGCATCAGGTCTTAAGTTGTCTACATTTTACCAATTTCGTTACATTTTCACGAGCATTATTAATGAATTTATAAAAATAAAAAAAGAGAGAGCATTGGAATTAAATAGTTGGAGTTTTATTTAATTTATAAAAAATACAACCTCAACTTCAACTCTACAATTTAAATTTCTTCACGCATATTATTCATAGCATATCGCACTATTCGATCTTCTATTTCATAATCTAAATCCGGTTCGGCCTTTGGTATTATTTTAAGCAAACCTCTACTCAGGACACTTAGCATTCGCGATGTTGTTCGCTCATCAGAGCTCTCACTATCCTCAAATACCTCATTTTCTGTAGTTAACTGATCATCCAAATGCAGGATATCCATATCGGATAATGTTTTGTGTTCGAAATCTAAATCTAAATTAATGCTGGCAAACGTGATGTGATCGTTGTCATTATTGTGATCATTAAACGAATATGTAATTTCATCGTAGCCACCCTCATTAAAGTCCACATCAGGCCGATTTAAATGATCTTCAGGCTCAACTTCTTCGATTGGTTTAGCTAGTCCA
>VNJT01005884.1:0-13725 GCA_008042655.1 Drosophila burlai | reverse complement strand
GAGCGCAGAACAGGGAATTCTGGCAGCAGAACCCAGCGGAGCAGCACCATTGCGCGGTGGCAAGAGCGCTGGAACAATGCGAGCACTGGGCGGTGGACGCACAAGCTCATCCCCGACCTGGTCCCCTGGGTGCAGAGAAGCCATGGGCAGCTGGACTACCACACATCGCAGATCATCTCAGGACACGGATGCTTCAAGGCTTACCTAAACAGGTTCAAGCATGAGGACAACCCATACTGCGAATATTGCGGCAGCGAAGTCATCGAGGACGCGGAGCATGCCTTTTTCGTGTGCCCCCTCTTTTCGGCAGAGCGAGCTGCTTTGGAAGCAGCCTTAAACCGTCGCCCTACACCCGACAACCTAATAAGCTGTATGCTGGAAGCCCCTTCCAAGTGGGAGGCCGTCGTCGGAATGGCAGCAACCGTGACGAGAGAACTGAGGCGCCGGGAGCAGACCCGACGCACTGAAGGCGACAGATGAGCGGCAACTTGACCGCCAGCCGCTCCGTGAAGTAGAGCTTTGCCGCAGTCCCACGGAAGCGGACTCTTCACTTATACCTCCTATCCTACTTCTAATGTTATATATGTACTTCATACTCTGTTTTAAATATAAAAAAAAAAAAAAAACCCTCTCGCTGAAGCAGCTCGGTTCCAGTCGGCAGTGTTGAATTCTATCTTTTTGTCTAGCGTTACCACTAGACAATACTTCTTGAAACCAGCTTCCCACCTCGTTCACGCTATCTTTTTCGCCGTCTTCCATCTCTCTGTAAAGGTTCCATTCTCGAGGCACTTGGAATACAGGCTTGCAAACTCCCTAGGATGCAGCGAAATGGACAGGTTCAGTGCCATGTTGAGTACTGCGTAAAGCCCTTGCGCCTTTTTGGCAAGGCCCAGGCGTCGTTGGCGCTCCACGTTCGGGTGTTTGTTCATCGGTGCTTCTCTCGGAAACTACACTATGCCATACGTGGCTACAGGATCCGAAAGGGCTGTACTGCCCGCTTTAAATCCCTTGACCATCATCCGGTAGGCACCTCCCCAAGGTTCATTTTCCTCTTCTTCGCAGAGTCGCAGGAAGTTCCTCTTCGCGAACCTTATGGCTGTTTTGAGACTTTGCCTTGTCGTTTTTTTAGGTCCGCTATCGCTTTGCTCCACCATGACACCGGCCTTTGGTTCCTTCGATATGCCCCTCTCTGCCACATACTCTAGTCTCAAGAATAATGACACGAGCTGCGATTCAATTCGACGTTGCGTTAGCTTCACCTGCAGTGTCGGCTAACATGCCCTCCAGTGCGCTTGCGAATGCCCGGGTGCAAAGAGTGTCCGGTCTGTAAGCTTTGATGGGTGGCAGTACCGAGAGCGACATATGTCAGAGCTCTATTTTTTAGAGTAAACTCTCGCTACCTTAAGCTAGGTTCTAACATAAGATACATTTCTGAAAGCAGCAAAACTGCATATAAAATGAGCGGAGCGAAAAGAAGAGGAAGAACAACTTTCTGACTTTACGCTTTCTCGGGTACTGACATAAGATAAAGGTTACCTTCAGCTTCCCTATACATTCTTGTGACTCCAACTGGTAGGCACCGATGTGGCGTAGTCTGGCGTGGTTTAGGGCTGGACAGAGACAGAGCAAGTGCTCTGGTGTCTCATGTTCTGTGATTTTCTTGCAGCTTCTACAGCTAGTGTTATATGGCAGTCCCACGTTCATTGCGTGCGTTCCAAACGCCTGATGTCTGATATCCCGTTTACGGGTAGATAGCAGTTCGGCCAACATTTCAAGATCTCTTATGTTCACTCTTTCTTGACCATTCCTTGTTGGCTATCAGCTTGAAATGATCATGGATCTTAGTCTAGACCGAGTTTAATGAGATCGGTATCAGTCTGTCAGTGCCTTGCCCTTGCGAGCCTGCTCGGGCTAATTCGTCCGCTTTTTCGTTACCTGGGATGTCGCTATGTCCCGGTACCCAGGTTACTTGTACCTTATTTCTTTCGGCAAGGTTATTAAGGGCCTTCTTTCATACTGCCACTATCCGTGAGTTAGTTCTCACGGCCACTAGGGATTTTATAGCCGTTTGGCTATCAGAGTATATCCGTAGTTTGTTGTCGATAAGACTCCACCGTATTGAAAGCCTTTCTGCTTCCGTTATGGCAAGTACCTCAGCCTGAAAGACGGTCGTTGAGTTTGAGAGAAGGACTCCTCGATCCCCCAGTCCCCAGCGTAGATCCCAGCCCCTACGCCTCAGCTCATTCTGGAGCCGTCGGTGTAGAGGAATACCTCCTCCTCCACGGTTACTCTCTGCTTCCTCCAGTCTTCCCTTGTTGGGTATGTGGTCGTGTAGCCATTTCCGAAGTTCATCTCCGTGGTCATGTAGTCCACTGTTGCGTTTGCCTGTATCTTGATGCCAACCAGTATCTTGCCGTGGCCTGCGGCGTATTCCCTCCGGCAGTTCCTTGCTTTCAGTCTTGCTGCGCTCTGCGCAGCCATGTCCTTTACGGCATTAAGTCCTTGTATGTATCCTTGTTAATTGTGAGATGTTATAACCCCTAGTTAGCCACTATACTGGCCACCATACTAGGGCTCCGTATGCTAAAATTGGCCGAAAAACCGCCGTGTAAAGCCATATTATTATCTTTGGGTGTAGTCCCCATTTGTCTCCGAACATTTTCCTGCAGGAGTAGAAAGCAATACTTGACTTCCTCACTCTTTATGTAATGTTTTTCTTCCACGAGAGCTTCGGGTCTAGTATCACATCAAGATACTTAGACTGCTCTGATAGTGTTAGCTCTATGCCATCTATTCTGGGCATATTATGGTATATGCTGGTATCTTAGTCCTTCTAGTGAAGAGCATAAGTTCTGTTTTATTTGGGTTGATACCTAATCCCCAGGTCTTTTCCCATATGTTTAAGCGACCCAGCGCGTCTGTTATTATCTCACTGATAACGTCAGGATAGGGTCCAGATACTAGCAGCACCACGTCATCTGCGTTGGCTTTGACGCCACCCATATTGAGCTCTTCCAATATGTTATTTATGTTTATAAGCCAAAGTAGAGTTGAAAAGACGCCGCCCTGAGGTGTGCCCCTCTTCACTGAACGTGTGAAGTGAGTGCCACTCACTCGGCGTTCAGATTCAGACATCGCCAATGTCTAGGAAGGCGGCCATCGTGTATTGTTTGTATTGTAGTGTCTTCTCGACATGACCTACAACTTCGTGTAATGCTGTTTCTGCGGACGGATGTGTTCGTGCTCGATAGGTAATGTCTCTCGATTCTTTCCCGGATGTGAACTCTAGTAATCTTTTTAGGGTCTTCAGGTCGAAGGATGTTAGGCTGATCGGCCTATTGTCCTATCGTAAGGAGAGGTGTTTAATGATATTGAAAGGAAAGGGATGTTTCAGGTGGTTGGCAGGTTCCATTTTTAACTTCGGTTTATAAATTGAGCACTCCAAACCAGTGATGCCAATATTTTTTCACAAAAACAGGACAGATTTAAAAAAAAAACAGGGAAAAAGGGCTGAAAATTAAAAAAAATTAAAAAAAAAAAGGACAGAATTTTTTTTTCATTTTTCTTCAGTCTAAAGTTGCTTTAATGTCGCATCAACAATTTCAAATTCAGCAATCTGGTTTACTTCGTAAGTTGCCATAGAGCCGATCATGAATAAATATTTATCTGACTGTTTGTACTATGTGCAACTTTAAAGATTTTGCGCCAAAATGGGTTTTACACAGTTCCGTACATGGTCGCCTCAATCGCACAGTGTTGGGCTACAATCGATTCCTGGGTCCAAGTTCTCTCGGCTTCACAAGTTTAAAACATATTTCGTTTTCCTGCGTAGTTATCGAGGTATATTAGAATTAATACTGCACTTGCACAATTTGCAGTAGCCTTTGGTACTGTCCGATTTGTCCTTGCAGAGCCAGTTTTTAAAATCTATCTCGCGGAATTTTTCTCATAATTTTCTTAAGGCATTTTTTGGCAGACAAGTAAATTTGTGTGCAAATTACGATATTACGATTTCAAACGATATCGATTACAGTTTGCGCGATTTAAAAAAAATTGTTTCCCAGCGGCTCGCTTTTTTAACCCTACAAAACTTACCTCCGGTGCACTATGGTCCAGAATTCGATTTTTTTGGCATAAACCCTAAAAATTAAGCTACAGACTTGAAACTTTGTACATTTTGTTGTTATAATATAACAAGTTTGTACAAAAAATTTGGTCCATGTGACCACGCCCCTTTTTGCCTCCCATACAAGCTACTGGAATGACTTCAGAATTAAACCAAATTTTATATCTTTTTTTACTGATTACAAAAACTTAACTTTATTAACTATATATTAATATATTAATATATTATATATAATATAATCCTCCTGTCTTTGCTTCCCTCAGTAAGGTGTGGGGCAAAGCCGAGCTTCGTGTGCCCGAAACTCGAACTCCTACACAGACCAGCGCCCTTCAGCCTTAGTGCCGAGAGTGACGCCGTCATCTCTCCCATTATTTCTATTGAGTAAAGGAGTATCGGGCGAATGATAGCCGTGTACAGCCAACGGACAATTTTCGGGGTCATACCCCATTTTAGCCCAAAAGAGACTCACCCCTGTCATTGGTGTTGGTGCTGCCCCACTGATGGTGGTGGGCGTTTCCGTCGCACCCGATGATGAGACCCATGCCCAGTCTTCTGCTGTCCTCGGTTACATGCCTCAGGGTTGGGGGGATGGGGTCCTGGTCGTGCCCCAGGTATGCAGAGCATATCCGGAGGGAACCGTTTGGTCGCGATTTACCTCTTTTTTGGGCTGCGTATAGCCTATAGCCGGCTGCCCTCAGCCCAAGGATTCTGTCGCTACAGATCCAGGGCTCCTGGATGAGGACAGCGTCGGTACCACCTTCTGACAGGTGGACTAGAAGGGCAGCGGAAGCTGCTTTACTGTGGTGGAGGTTGATCTGCAAGAACGTCAACGACATCTGTCTGCTGCTTGATCTTGACCTCCACAGTGATGTCGGTGATTGGTGTGGTAACCAGGCTAGAAAAGTAATCTTGGGAGTCAATTTACAAATGATTAATTCAAAAATGCTAACAATTGAGGGAGGATGATCCAATTTTTGAAAATGAAATATATTTTTTTTACTTTATACTAACGTACACAAAAACAAAAAATACACTTTCTGCTGCCACTTGGCTCGTTTTGCTCAGTAGCTGATGCTCACTTGCTGAGCATTCGTCGCCAGCGTTCGTGTCAGGCTGTCTTTGAGTAACAGTATCGTGCTTTTTTCTCAATGAACAACACAATCCAGAAATCACAGAAGAGAGAAAAATACATTTTAAAAGTGATTTTAGATCACTTTAATGTTTATATTGACAAAAAAAGTGTATATATTATTTTAAATTGAACTAAATTATATTTCTTTCAGCGATAAATTTACTAGATTTTGCCAGTGGAAAAATTTGGAACTAAACATACAAGTAAGTAATACAGATTTATCGGAAAATTTTAAAAAATGTATAAAGAGTAAGATTAAAAGAAAATTATTTAAAAGAAAAAATAATATATAATAAGAAAGGAAGCTTACTTCGGCACACCGATGTTTGTATACCCTTGCAGCTTACAATTGGATTATTGGCAGCTATATAATATAAATAGTAGTCCAATCTTGATAAAATGATAACCGAAATTCTAGAATAATACAAACTGGTCATATCTTAAATTATATGAAAATATGTTGAAAATTGGCAAAGATATAATTTTTCTCCTTAAAAATTTTCGATCGTTCCTATGGCAGGTATATGATATAGTCGTCCGACATATATGTATAGTAGTGAGAGCATATAGAAGACTATCTGCAAAGTTTCATTCAGATAGCTTCAAAACTGAGGGATTGCTAGATTGCGTAGAAACGGACACCGGACGTGCAGACGGACATGGCTAGATCGGCTCGGCTGAATATATGTATATACTTTATAGGGTCGGAAATGTTTCCTTCACTGCATTGCAAACTTCTGACTAAAATTATAAAACCCTGCAAGGCTATAAAAACACAGAATATTCTTTTTCGGGGTTTTGCGCGACGTGCGTCAGTGTTTATTTGTTGAATCGGAAATTATAACCGGTTACAAGAGACTAGCTTGGGTGAGTGGATTGGAAGCCCAAAGCCCCAAAGCCCAAAAAGGGAGAGAGAGAGTTTACGGGATCATACTCTCTGGAAAGCTTGCTATAGCTCTATGCACTGAAACTCCCCAGGAAAATGGGGAGAGGGAAAATAAGCGCCCTTTTGAAGTGAACAATAATCATTAATATTATATAACTTACAATTACGACGAAAGTGAAAGAAGAGTAAACACTAGTCATTAACTTATTTATATTATTCTAAAGCGAAAAAATAATATAATATAATAATAATAATAATATAATCAATAACACAGACCGAAAAAATGTTGACCCCGAAACCAGGGTTTCGATGGTTTTCGGTACGCTGAATGTCGAAATTTTCAAATTGGCTTAATGTATAACCTTTGCCCTTTCGCATGCCGTTGAGTTTGATTAAATATCTCTTTTTTGAGATATCGTACTTTGAAATTTTCATTGTTTTGCTTGTACGTTTCGCTTGCGAGAAAGGAAATCGCGGGGAATGTCAGAATACTCTATATCAATTTAAATTGTAATTACATACATTTTTTTCTCAGTATCAGTTTCCGAAATATAAAAATATCAGAATTTGATCTCAGCTTCGTAAACAGCGACCCCGAAAGCCTCCATATACCCTGTTTCAGTTTGATCCAGTAACTTTTTTCGAATTTGGTCCGCCGTCTTGGATCCGACATCTTGTAATTTGAAAAATTAAGTCCGGATTCGTGATCATTGACCCAAAAACCCCCGAGTAACAGATTTAAGTTGTTTTATGTAGAAAAAACAATATGTGCTTCTACTAGGAAGTATTGTATACTAATACAATCAGGCATGCTTCGGTAATCGTAATTTTTTTTTTTTTGATTTCAATCTGGCAAAAATCTATTTATTTCGTTTTTAGGTGCTCCGGTTTTCGCAAAATTTTTGGTATCGATTTGCTATCGGAATTTTAAGTGTTCTCATTGATTCTTACTGCTTAATTTGTGCTTTCCCCTTAAACAATAGCTTATCGTTTATGCGAATTAAAACAAATAACGTTTTTATACCTACAATTTCAGTCATGCAGTTAACTTAACAAAGCTGTTTAAGCAAATTTCCACACCATAGAGCTGCCACATGTTTCACAGTTTTCAAGTACTTTTTTACTGTACTTTAACCAATACAAAAAATGTAATTAAATAAATTTATTAATGAATTCTTTATATTTTATAAGGATTTTTAACAGGCTGATTAGTTTTACCAACAGTTGTAACGTGCACGCTAGTGATGATTCGGCAGCTCCTCTGTCTAGATAACGGTTCCGGCCGTGCTCAGGGAAAATGGGGTGGTCGTCAGGGCTGCTTCTTCATAGATACGGGACAGCTAAACCAGGTGGCTTGTTTCCTTAAGATTCGTTTTCATTTACAAAACAGAAGAACTAAGAAGAATTGTTCTTCATTTTCTTAACCCACCCTACCTGTAGAATCGGGAAAATGATCTGATCCTACCCATGTCAAGGTCGACGGTGAGTACCTTAAGTGCCCCTAGATAACGGAATTAGTTCGAATAGGTTGTCATATTAATATTCATTTAACTGGTTTATTCCTGTATAAATTCTGTAGAGATTCATTCTCTTTAAATTTCGACTTCATGTTCGATTGATATGCGCATGGCGACAATTGAATGGAATTTCTCCTTTTTTTTATTCTACAATTCATTTTACAATGAAATTATACTTCAATGGAACGCTTATCGCTATCAAGTTTGAGTAAATTCTAATATTTCAAAATATCAAGGCTCCATACAACGAAAAGAATTTTGTTTTACTCTACTTTTATGCTCTCAGGAAGTTTGGTTAAATTTCATCGAGAATCATGAGTAAACACTATCAATCATCTCGACTCTTAAATCATATCATTCGGCTACGCCGTACTTACAAATCAGCTCCTTTCCTCCGTTGTCGACAGGCCGGAAGATGACGGGATGCTGCGTACTTCGGGAATAAAATTAGCGGATATAACAGCTAGTGATCTACATAGGTCTCATACTAGAGTTACTTATTCATAGGTGATGATTAGTATACTTCACTCGAGGGATAATAATGGAGCGGTGATACAAGAGTTTTATTTCATTGGCGATGTCGTGTATAATTTATTCCTCAGGCCATGCGATTCTTGAGATTGGATCTATTCCGAGTGGAATATCGATAAGGCAGCAGCGCCCATGCGGCAACTCGAAAATGAGGTTATGTGGTGGCCTTTAACTCACCCTAGCTTTTGGTGCTACGCATTTGGTGTGCGTCGAGTTCTTGCCAATAAGACACGATCGTCCGATTCCGGAGGCTCTGTTTAACGACACTGCAGCCTCAAGATGCGGTCGACTCCCGAGGAATTACATAATGTCGGTCGATATGGCTATCCTACGGTCTTAGAAGAGGGTTACGTAGCTGCCGGTTTTGGTCACCAAGCAGTCGGACGGGGTTGCGAAAGCGCAGTCGCTGGCAGAATGCTCAAGCGGGGCTTCTATTGGCCGACGCCTGCGGCTTTTAGATGCTGCGACGCCCCGCGCCGCATTTCTTATTACTATTATTACTATTATTACTACTTATTATTATTATTATTATTATTATTATTATTATTACAAAGGCCTTGTTGCACTGCGACCAGATTTTAGATCTTTTGTGCCGGATTAGGATTAGGGAAGAGGCCCTATACCTAGGCACTTTGGTAAGGTCTATTTGTTCCCAAATCCTGTAGGGGGGAATAAGTTCACTTCCTAGATGTTGAAGTCGACGTCTGATTAGCGATGGGCACTCACATAGAATATGTTCTGATGTTTCTTGCACCATCTCGCAGAATCTGAAGGTGTCGTTTTCTGAAAGTTTTAATTTCTTAAGGTGATACCTAAGGTTGCAGTGACCCGTTAGGTAGCCTGTTAGAGTGCAAATTTCGCTCTTTGGTAGGTTGATGATGCGTTTTGATCGCGTCATCTGGGGGACGTGAAATTGTTTGGCTTGTCTCAGCCCTGCACTGTCGGTCCAGTGACGTTTCTTCCCATTTCCTGAGCAGTTCTCTATTGTGTCCTTTCGATAGTCCACAGAACGGCTCAGGGCCGATAAGGGGCACCCCCTTGTGGCTGTGATTGAGGTCATAGTTCCTCCAAGGTCTACATTTATGATTCTGGATTTAAGCATTTCCAGAATCCACCTAGTGATAGGTGTAGAGACATTCTTTCGTACAAGAGAGGCACGTATAGCCTCATATGACGTGTTGTCGAAAGCTCCTGAGATGTCTAAGAAGGTACCTAGTGCTATCTGTTGAGCGCCAATGGCCTTTTCAATGGTTGTTGTAAGGCAGTGTATGGCGGTCTCAGTTGATTTACCAGCTTGATACGCGTATTGGTATTTGTGTAGGGGTAGTTCCTTGAGATTCACCCCCCTTATATGCTGGTCAATTATCTTCTCCATCGTTTTAAGGAAGAAGGAGCTAAGGCTAATCGGTCTATATGATTTAGGCAATTGGGAATCTTTCTTCCCTGCCTTTGGAATAAACACGACTTTTACTTTAGCCCAGTTGCTTGGTATGTGTCCAAGCAGGAGACTGGCTTGAAATAGACGGACCAGGGGGAGTGCGATTAGGTGCAGTCCCCGCTGCAGCAAGCATGGATATATCCCATCCGGTCCGGGTGATTTGTATGGGCTGAAACTTTGTAATGCCTATTGTACGCTGTTTTGATGAAACATTATATAGGGCATGTTTCCGATTCGTTCTGAGCGATGGGGGGGTTCCCCTCTCTCAGCCCCATTGGAGTCTGCCACCATAGTCACGCGCAGGTGTGGGCACTCAGAGAGGTAGGTTGGTGCCTCACTCTGTGAGATGGGTTGCTCCACAGCCACACACCCAGGAAATTGAGTATCCAGGAGTAGGCTACTCGTCTAATTTGGGTTGTTTGTGTATGTTCCATCCGGCTTTTTCAGCGTGCAGATGCCGTTTGAGTGGTCTTTGGAGAGGGCTTTTTGTAGCCTAACAGCTTCCGGGACTTTCTCAGCTCTTTATTGTAGAGCGTTAAAGCAGATGTGTAGGAGTCCCATGAGGCCCTCCCACTCCTCGCCTTATTGAAGAGCCTACGCGCAGCCTTTTTGAGATCGTCAAGGCTTTTGTTCCACCAGGGAACAGTCCTTCTGGTCTTGCGTACCTTTTGGTCGGAGCTGGCGTGATATGCTGATTCAATATTTGTATGAAGCACAGTAGCTTCACGCTCTAACTCGTCTATGGATATTATCGGACGGGTTGAGCAGTCTCTGGATTGCTCAAGTTCAAAACAGAAGAGATCCCAGTTGGTTTTCCTGGGATTTCTGGTGACTAGGCTACATTGCAAGGCGCATCCAATGCAAATCTAATGTGTTGGTGATCTGACATAGTGATCTCACTTGCAACGTGCCAGTTTGAGACAACGGACAACATATTTGTACTACAGAGAGTCAGGTCAAGAACCTCCTCTCTAATGGCATTAATAAATGTGGGTTCGCTGCCCTGGTTTAGTAATCCTATGTTATTACTAATAATATATTCAAGAAGGTACTCACCCCTCTTGTTGATGTCACTGCTCCCCCAGACCGTGTGATGTGCATTGGCATCACAGGCGATTATCCATCTGAGCCGGTTTCTCTGGCAGTGCTCTATCAGGGCACAAGTAGCCGCCGTAGGCACCTCCTCCGAGTCACCGGGTTGATAGGTGGAGGCCAACACTGCCTCCTGCTCGCCGTGGGCGGTGGGTATTTTAACCCAAACCGCCACCAGGTCCTCAGTTATAAACTGTGAAAGGGGAACAAATGTTAAATTTTTGTTAATTAACAACGCCGATCTAGGGCGAGGTTGGTCATTTGCATATAGCAACTTACCGGATAGGGTGCTAAGCCCCCGGACATGTCCTGCATTTATCCAGGGGTCCATTGTAGCGAACCTCTCGCAAAGTACGTCGGATGCGGCCTTTGCGTGGTGGAGGTTCGCTTGGAGACATCGGAGGTGTCTCCTGGTGTTAGGGGGAGTGGGGAGAGGGGGAGAGGACATTAGTCCGCCCTCTTGCGGCCCCTGGCCGCCATCTTCCGGCCACGGTTAGTGCCTAGAAGGGCCTCCTCCTCTAGTGTGCGCCTCGCACCCTTGGGTACGCGCCCGGTGCCTCGAGTGGGGCGCCCTGTTCCGCGCGTGATGCGCCCATGGAGTGGAGGGCGCAGCACTTTCCGCGGTGCTGCGGGCTCTTGTGCGGCTGCAGTGCCCTGTGTTGTCGATGCAGCCATAACAGGAGCACTGGCATTTGAGCAGGTGGGCTTCTCCGTTGGGGGAACGGGAGAACGGCCTTTGGCTTTAGAGTAGCCGTGCCAAACGCGAAGTTGAGCTGATGCCGAGACCGGATCCAGCGCAATCGTCAATACAGCTGTGCTTTGCCTCATTTCGCGATGGAAGTCTCGCCAGTCTCCCACTCGCAGGCCGCTGTTCTGGTCTTCAATGAGGTTTAAGACCTCAGCTGTCTTGAGGTCCACACTTGGAAGTGGGAAGTAGCCGACGTAGACAGCGGCACGTGGAGCCTCTGCCTCAGGGACTACTTTTATATGAGCGTCCTTCCACAGCCGGAGCTTGGGCACCTCGGTGCTCAGCCACTCAGCTGTCTCCGTATTCCCACATGTCACAGCCATCCAGCCCGGTCTGAAGGTGCAGCCGGAGAACAGTGGCTTCACAGAGCCGTGCCTCAGTGCCATCACCCTCGACAGGATGGCAGCCTGGATGGTGTTCAGTTGCTCCGTGGTGAGCAGGCTGTTGGGATAGTCGGCAGGGAGTATCGCCATCTTCGACGAGCTGGCAACGTCCCTGTAGGAGGGCATGACACCGACTTGGGGTGATTGCTCCTGTATCTGCTGCCCAGCCGCAGCTGCGGATGTGGAGGCTACTGGAGCCTCCGTGGCAGGCGGTGCAGTCGCAAGGCCACCCCTCGTTAAGGCACTGGGTGCCGCGGTTTTTATCATGGCCCTCTTGGTCGACACCTCTTCTGGGGTCGTGTTGGCCGATCTTATCCGCTTTTTGGACGCGTCACTCTTGCTGGGCTCTACCCTTGGAGGGTCCATAGGCTTCTGAGCGAGCCTTTTGGCCTCCTCCATGTGAATGCCGTTCGCAAGGTGTCTGCGCAACCTTTTCCTAGCGGTGCCCGATAGGGCGATCCGCTTGGGTTTGTTAACCTTGGGAGAGGCGAGAAGGGCTTCTTCCTCTTCTTTGGTGATTGTGTCGGTGCCAGAGCCTTGTGAACAGACGTCCATGGCTACTTCGGGCTCCCGGATTTGTTCGATATCAATCGATTTGGGGCTGCTAGAGCACCCTGTTTCATTGTTGTTACAGTTGGTATCCATAAGTTGGTCCCACGAGTAGTGAGGAAGGAAGTATCCCCCGGATCATACCGCGGATCGGGCGCTTATACGACCGGAGGTGCCAGGTATCCGGAAGCCACCGTTAAAAGACACACTGATGTAGTGCAATTCATCACAGGGGCACAGTACGGTAACACCGGTGATTACGGGTTTTTTCGAGTTGTCCTCTCTAGATCCGCCATATTTAGTCTAGAGCAGGGGCACCTCGAGCAGGATGTGGTTCTTCACCACGTATGGTCGGTATTTAGTAGTCGGCATGTGACTGCCAACTACCACTAGCTGAGTAAGATCGACGCGGCGACAGGCGCACACGCTTCACTAACCCAGCCTTAGCCCCCTAAATATGACTAAATTAAAAATACGTATTTGGAACGCCAGGAGTCTCCTTGCCAATCAGGAGGAGCTCTTGCTGTTCCTAAATCGTCATAATTTAGATATTATGCTTGTCACAGAAACATACCTAAAATCAGGAACTTATTTTACAGAGCTGACTACCCTGGAAGATCTGCTAGAGGAGAATCTGCAGTTCTGGTAAGCAGCAAACTCGTCCACTACCATCATCCACCCGTCTGCCTTTGAGTGCTACAGCTAGTCAGGATAAACATTTCCATATCGTTAAGAGAGATCACTGTTGCAGCCGCTTACCTTCCGCCAGGGCGCTCCTGGTCCTGCGAGGACTGTGAGCGCCTTATACAATTATGTGCTGACCGCTTTCTGCTGAGCGGAGACTTCAACGCCAAGCACCGATGCTGGGCTAATCCTAGGACAGACAGACAAGGCACGACGGTAATAGAAGCTGAGGACAGAACTGGGATGCTGATTCTTGCTACGGGAGGAGCCACATGCTATCCCAGTCACGATAGAACTTCATCTGCACTGGATTTCGCCATATTCAAGCGAATACCCAACCAGAGATTGGCCATTGCGGAATCCTTTGAGCTTAACTCGGATAACCTCCCACTGATTGCCCAGCTACAGCTAGTGAGCAACTGGGTGCCAATAAGAAAGAAAGTGCTACCTCCTAGTTCTGACATCGGCGTCTTTAAGAGATCCCTAGAAGACTCCATACAGCTCCAAATGGAGCTGAACTCCGCAGAAGATGTTGAATATGCTGCTAACATTCTGCATCAGAAGATCTCGGAAGCTGCAGGAGTCTACGCAATCCCATGGTGCTTAGGGAAATACTGAACCCCATTGAATTTAAGCATC
>VNJT01005877.1:0-18997 GCA_008042655.1 Drosophila burlai | reverse complement strand
GCTTTTACGGAGTTTCAAAGTTTTTACTGTAAAAGCAGTGGCTCACGCCACTGCTAAGGCACTGTTTGATATGTTCCGGAGCAGATCAGAATATAAATGACAAATTTCCAAAGTAGATAGTGTGATCTGCCCGCGGGCGTTATTGCACTTTTTTTGTGTAATAACATACGCGAACTTTATTTCACAATTTTCGTGGGCCTTATTTCAATTTTTTTGTGAAATAACGCCCATGGGCGTTATTGCATTTTTTTTGTGAAATAACGCCCATGGGCTTTATTGCACTGGGCGTTATTGCAGCCACCCATAAATTATACCCAACATTTTCAAAGAAAAAACTATTATAATAATTCTCAATTTCAATATGATGATTATACATTTTCCAGTGTACTACTAATAATACTAGGGGAAAGGTGGCAGTTGTGGACACAGTTTTTCATTTATATCTTTTTAACTGGATCATATTATGCGGAGAGGTGCATATCAATGGAAAGCTTGAAATCCTAGCTAACTAGTTTTTGAATAATTACAGTGATATCTATCACTGAAAGAAAAAATTTTAAGTAAGTTTTGTAAACTAGTCATTTTTGCCAATTTTAGATTTTAAGGGGGGTTGTAGAATGTGCTAAAATTAGAAAAGTATCAAGTTAAACACAATCAAATTAAGAAAATATGAAAGTTTATTCATTTGTAAAGCAAAAAAGAAAATACTACGCATGAGATCATTCCCAATCAGAATCACAATTCGCGCATGTGAAATAGCTGGCACGCATGTCAACACACTTTAAGTGCACTGGGCGATCACAATCATTGCAGTGAACGGAGTTGGAGGAGGTCAATTTATTTGGCAACAAACATCGAAGAAAATAATATAAACTCCATTAAAATATTTTTACTTATATAGCTGTATCTATAATTCAATCAAAGGCGATTTAAGATTTGTCAAACAAAAAACTGGGTGTCCACAACCCCCGACATTTAAGTGACAACAACTGCCTCAAGTAGTCGTTTTAAAATCATATGAAAAAATTTTTGATTGTGAAAATTTTGTCAAAATCTGGTGTGGAATCTTAAACATAACAAAATTTCACGTCAAAAAATCTATTGCACTCACCTTCTTAATTGACACACTTTACACGGTGACACTTTTAAAAACGTGCAATAAAACTTTGGCTATTTTTTTCATGGTGAAAAAATTCATTTTTTCGGGGCATAAAGCAGACTCGCCCGTGCCGTTTGGTATTCGGCACAAAACAATAGAGCTTCAATAGCGCACACATGACATTTGACAAATCCGTCATATCTGACCTGTGTCAAAAGTTACACAGGGGTGTCCACAGCCCCCCCGTGTCCACAACTGCCACCCTTACCCTAATAATACTAATAATACACTCAGAAAAAAAAAAACAATACTCATAATTTTTTATATTACAAAGGATCACTCTGGGACTGAACCCGCGTCTCAGAGTTTAACAGACCGACAGCGTACACATTGGGCCACGCACGCGTTTTAGTTTGAGTCGCCGATATATAGTTCATTCAGCGATTGTAAGGGACAATAGGTTGCAACTCCTAAGAACCTTTTTTTTTTTTGCTCGGGTTGATATTTGGCCTAGGAAACAGCGTGTTCGAATCCCGATTTCGACAAATTTTGTTTCTTTTTCTTTTATTTTTTTTAATCTTTTTAAATTAAAAATTACATTTTTTTTAAATTAACGATTGTTTGTACATTTGTGATTTAGATTGTCAGATTTTTATCAGCGAAACAGTATATAGTAGGTACTTGCATACATACATATGTATGTATGTACAATGAACATGTGCACGATTTGTTCTAAATGTATAAGAAAATACAACAAAAAAAATTTAAAGAATATTTTTCATGAAAATATATTTTTTTAATTTATTTAAACGAAGGTGTATGACAATTAAGACCAATCGGTAGTATATTAATACACAAATGGTACAAATGTTCCATATTTAAGAACAGACCCAATGTTTCTTGAAAGTAAGAACAGCGGTCTTGGATTTTCGCGGTATTTTTTCTCTGGGTGTACATACTTCTAATAATTATAATTCAAATCAAATTCTGGGTCACAATATAAATAATATTATTCCATCTCCAAAACCAAGGCAACAGTTCCAAACCCAAAATTTTTTTAGAAACCAATCTAGAAACAACAGAAATCAACATTTTGATACCAATAGATTTCAACAAAGTTATACTTACAGAAGTTTTCCAGAACAGCAACAAAATAATATAAGAAATTATAGACCTAATGAAGACTAAATTAATAAAAGAAAACGTGAATCAGACTCAGGTCAATTTAGGCGTGCAGAACCAATGGACATTTCTGAAAGATTTCAAGCATAAGCCTCAGTAGATCAAAGAATTCCACTATTAAATTAAAAATAAATAATATAGAATATAATTGCCTTATAGATACTGGGTCTAGTACTAGTTTAATTAAGCCAGATTTATTAAAAAATTCTCCACTGCAGGAAACATATCCCAAAATATTATTTACAATGATGGGAAATATAACATTAAACAAAATAAAAATAATTTATGCCTATGAACTAACAGGTAAAGTTGGAAAATTAAAGCTATTCGTTCACGACTTTTCCGCTAGATATGATATTTTGATCGGGAGAGACATATTTGAATTAACAGAAGCCACTATAAACTTTAAAGAAGAATACGTTAAATTAAATAACGTTACTTTTTACTTTACTTCTTAAAATATATACAAACCTGAACATACATTAAAAAATAGAGATGAATTAATAAATAAAAATATTATAGTAAATGGGAACGTCGAAAATTTGGGCAATACCCTAGAAGATAAAGATTTAAATTATTCCATTAATGAGGAAATAAATTATTCTGAGAACATTCGAATAGAACACTTAAATAAAGAAGAGAATAGAACACTTAAATAAAGAAAACAAATTAATAAAGAATTATTCGGACTTAAAATTTGTTGAAGGTGGCGATTTGACTTTTACACATACAATTAAACATATAAAAACTATACATGAAAGTCCTGTATATCAAAAACCATATAGATATCCATATATTTATAGGCATGAAGTGAATAAACAAATAGAAGATATGTTAAGGCAAGGCATAATTAGAAAATCATCTTCTCCGTCTTGCAGTCCAATATGGATAATTCCAAAAAAAGATGATAGTTCCGGGAGAAAGAAATTTCGTCTAGTTATTGATTATCGAAATTTAAACTTTATTACTATTAACGATAAATGTTCAATTCATAATATTGATGAAATATTAGACAAATTGGGAAAATGCCATTATTTCAAGACTCTTGCTAAAGGGTTTCATCAAATTGAAATGGATCCTGAGCCAATTGAGAAGACAGCATTTTCAACGCAATCTGGGCATTATGAATATACCAGAATGCCGTTTGGGTTGAAAAATGCGCCTGCTACGTTCCAACGGTGTATGAATGAAATTCTAAAAGATTTAATTGGGATTCATTGTCTTGTTTATATTGACGATATTGTAATTTTTTCCACGTCGTTGCAAGAGCACATTCTTTCAATAGGAAAAGTTTTCACAAAACTTAGAGAAGCTAATTTGAAATTACAATTGGATAAATGCGAGCTTTTAAAACACCTACTGGTATTAAACCTAATCCATGCAAAATTAAAGCTATACAATACCCAATTCCCAAAACAGAAAAATAAATAAAATCATTCTTAGGGCTATGAGGTTTTTACCGAAAATTTATTAAAAATTTTGCTAAAATTGCTAAACCTATAACTAAATATTTAAAAAAGGGAAACGTAATAGATTTAAATAACAGTGAATATAAAAACGCCTTTAACAAATTAAAAATCTTAATAACCAGTGACCCTATTCTTATTTATCCCGACTTTAATAAAATATTCACTCTGACAACAGATGCCAGTGATTTCGCATTAGGCACTGTTTTGTCTTAAGAGTCTAAACCTATTTGTTTTGAAACGCCGTAAAAGCAGTGGTTCACGCCACTGCCAAGGCACTGTTTGATATGTTCCGGAGCAGATCAGAATATATGTATGCAGTAATCAGAGATAAGACAAATTTTGCATATATTAAAATATTGTGGACGTTATTGCAGATTTTTTGTGAAATAATGCCCACAAAAATTGTGAAATAAGATTCTTGGGCTTTATTTCAATTTTTTTGTGAAATAACGCCCATGGGCTTTATTGCACTGGGCGTTATTGCAGCCACCCGAAATTACTAGTAGTAAAAATAGAATAGCTGATAATGAACGTTGTCATAGAACAATTAATGAGAAAATGAGAATAATTAGAATAGAGGGAAAACTGGAAACGATTGCAATGGATATGGAAGAAATTATTTATAATTATACCTAATCATAAAACAATTCACTCTGCTACAGGAAAAACTCCTGCCTCAATATTTTTATTTAACAAAAGAGCCGAAATTAATATGCAACAAAAAAATGAAGAAAAATTAAGCAATTAAATAAAAGAAGAAGAGAGCATGAGATTGATACAGCATTTGTTAAAGGTGATTTGCAATTAAAACGAAAATTAAAAATTGACAACCAAAACCTAAATTGGAAAAGTAAATAATACACATTATAAGGAATATATTAATAATAGAAATATAAGACGACATAGATCTAAGTTTAAAAGAAAAAAAATAATTAGAAACTCAAAATATTTCAATGATTGCCCAAATAATAATAATATTAATAATGCAACTACTCAAACTGAAGAAATATAGGTTTATATAATTTAATCTTTGAAATTAAATAGAATAATTGTACACTAAAAAAACGAAGTAAATGTAATTTTTATAATATTGTATTTAAGCCTTTACCGAAAATTCTCCTACCAACCTTATGTTAAATTATATATTTTAGTGTATGTTGTAAACATTAACAAGGACGTTAAAATTTCTTAAGAGGGGAGGAGTTATGTATCTTTATTTATTTTCAGTGTAGTTTTGTTTCTTTTTGTATTCTCTATTATTTATGCTCGTTCGCTAGATCAGACCACCGCTTATCTCTGGCCTAGCAACAGAGCAACATAACTATGCAGATCAGATCATCAGATTATTTGCCTACGTGCATTCAGCCACTATTCTATTCCCTTTTATTATAAAAAAGCTTTTTCTAATTACATGAGTTCCAATTAGAGTACACTAAAAATCTATGTTTGGTTTCTAAGTGGAGTTCCTAAGATGATGTCAAACTGCTAACATTAAACGACGACAAATAAAAGACAAATTAAAATCAATGATGAGCTAATATTAATTAAATCTACAAAAACTATTATTTAAAAAAAATAATGCCTGTGCGAAGCCAACATGAGAGTGGCCCCAGAAAAAAAACCAAATTCTTCAAAGAAAGTGTAGGTTTTATTGTCACATCTAACGGAGCCAAAACCGATCCGGAAAAGGTAAAAACAATACAAGAGTACACTGAACCAAAAAATTGGTTTAGCCTCAGGTCTTTTCTTGGATTGGCCAGCTACTACAGAAGTTTTGTCAAGGACTTCACTTCTATAGCTAGACCACTTACCTTCATACTTAAGGGAGAGAATGGCACTGTCAGTAAACACATGTCAAAAAAGGTCGCTATTGAATTTGACGATACCCAACGCAGAGCGTTAAAGAGCCTGCGAGATATTCTGTCATCTGAAGATGTAATACTGACATATCCAACCTTTAAACTTTCTTTCGATTTGACTACCGATGCCTCTGCAAGCAGCATTGGTGCGGTGCAATACCAAAAGGGCAGACCAATCACAATGATATCTCGCACATTAAAAGACTGCGAGGTTAATTACGCAACAAACGAAAGGAAGTGACTAGCTATTGTATGGGTTATTGGGAAATTGCAAAATTACCTATATGGCACCAGAGAAATCCAGATTTTCAAGGACCACAAGCCTCTCACCTTCGCTGAATACAAATGTTGTCAATGCTATTTACTGCAACTTCCCTGCACTAGCATGCATCCAGCATGTCTTGGTTACGGAATTCCCTTCAACCAAGTTTTGGCATTGCAAACACTTCGTGAATGATATCACTGATGCTAATGAGCAGAGGGAAATTATAACACGCGAGCACAACCGCGCTCAAAGGGCTGCCCAGGAAAATGTTAAGAAAGTCCTTCAGGACTACTATTTTCCAAATATGGCTAGACTCGCCAACGAGGTGGTTCTAAAATGCAAGACATGCACCAAGGTTAAGTACAAAAGGCACCCCAAGAAGCAAGAATTTGGTATGACGCCAATTCCCTCATATGCGGGCGAAATGCCGCATATAGACATCTAATCCACGGATAAAAAAATATTTTTTACCAGTGTGGATAAATTATCAAAGTTCGCCGTAATACAGCTATTAAATTCTATAATCGACGTACGCAGCCCCATTCTACAATTGGTAAATTTTTTTCCGAATACCAAAACAATATTTTTTTTTCTTGTTTTTTTTTTTTTGTTTACGCGCTAGTCCCACGCCTACCTCCCGCCCTACCGACCGAGGGGCGCAGCCGTGTGACGTACGGCTCGATCGCATTCTAGATAGACGCGTGAGAAGGAAAATATAGGAAAGAACGAGGAAAGTTAAGTTTAGGTTCATGCAACATTACGAGCTAATTCTACTAGCAATACTACAATATACTGCGATAATGAGGCATCCTTCAATTCGGAGACCATAACTTCGTTATTGAAAAACCAATATGACATTGACATCGTTAATGCACCCCTTTGCACAGCAGCTCAAACGGGCAAGTGAAACGATTCCACAGCACCCTAACGGAAATAGCTAGGTGCATTCAAATTGACAAAAAAAAGTTGACGAATCCGTCAAGCTTATCATTGAGAGCCACGCTAGAGTATAACAAAACGTTACACTCAGTAACAAATTTGCAACCTAATTATGCCTTACATTATGTCAGCGACGTTCAGAGACTGGCAATAACCAGTATCATAAAAGCGCAACAGGCTAACCTAGGTAAAAAGGTCAACCTCAAAAACAACAAAAGGTTAGGGAATAAACTAACCGCAATCTAAACAGAAAAGCGTGTAGAAGCAGACATGGGAACGTCTGTCCTCATTAGTGGGAGGGTGGTCCATAAGGACAACCTTAGATAAAATCGCTTCCGAATTTACATGTTCATGTTTACATTTTTATACCTTTGTTAATGCACCTCATAATTAAGCATACTTATCTTTATTAGATGCACATTCAATTCATTCTTCCGCTTTGTTACAGGATTGCCTGAGTCATATTAATTATGTTAACCATAGTTAGCGCTATGGTTACAGACTACACTCATGCTTATTACATCCCCATAACAGTCGGTGATGCACTGGTGTGGGAACAGAGAAATTGGCTAATGCATTCTTGTAACCTGTCCGAATTCGAAATGATAGAAGAGACTAGTAGGTTGTCCGAGCTATTTTCAGAGTAGCATATGCGAAAATTGTTAGACGTCGATACCGACCATCTCAGAAGTTTACTGTCCTTATTAGAAGTACATCATAGGATTGCCAGAAGCCTAAACTTTCTAGCCACCGCACTTAAGGAAATAGCGGGCACCCCCGATGCCGCCGATTTTAAAATGCTAAAAATGTAAGAATGTCGATTAATAGAGTCGAATAATAGGCAGGTGGTCATTAATACACAAACTCAAAACAAAATTAACGAATTAACAGTAGAGGTTAACAAAATCATTCGAGCGAAACAGAATAATATGGTTGACATTCCTCACTTGTACAAGGTACTCTTGGCTAGAAACAGAATATTAATAACCGAAATTAAAAAAGTAATTCTTAATGCCTAATACCGTCACACTGGCTAAAGCCAATATCACAAACCCTGCTATTTTTAGACATAACGATTTGAAGTCTGTATTAATTTATCACCCCACAGAAATTAAGTCTAATAGAGGCATCTAATACTAAAGTCTTCCAGTCCGATAGTGTTTTTCATGTGATAATTGCATATCCCAATATTAAAGCCACTTGTAGAAAGGTCACAATTTTTCCTGTATCACACCAACACATCATTCTGCAACTAACGGAGAACAAAGTAGTGGAATGCAACAACGACGTCCTGGCAGTCACCGATTGCGTACCAACAACTTACGCTTCGTACTGTAAGCTGGTTACTGGCGATATTGGCGATACCTGCGCTCGAGGCCTGCACGCGGGGAGCATTGCACTATGCAAAACGCAGTCCAGCCATTAAAGCCAAATGACACTGGTAGACGACGGCGTATTAATAATCAACGAGTGCCCAGCCAAAGTCAGCACTGACGACGGCCCCGAAATAGATACAAACGGCTCACATCAAATTATGTTCGAGCGAGTGGCTTTCATCAACGGCACCAAATACGCTAACCAACGATCCCAAGCTAAGCAACACCGAAAACTTGGAGGTTATCCAAGAGCTTAAGGAGGAGGTGAAAGCGGCTGAAACTACTGAAATCTGGTTTGCGCTCGGCGTAGTAATCAGCGGCTGCATTAGATGCTCCATCTTCGTGTTGAGGAGACGGGATGCGAGGGATATACAACAAGTCGTTGACAAGTTCTAGATGACCGAGGACGGTCACAATTCTAAGGGGAGAGTAGTTCACACCGTTAATGAGTCGATATAAATGCAGATTTAGCATAAAAGCCTTTGGAGGTCGTGCCTGGTTCCCATTGGTTTCCCAGTATGGGGAGGTATGCAGTTTTTGCTAGTGTCAGCACTTTGCTGGACGAGCGGTCGGCTTTCCGGCCTCGAATAGCTTGAGTAAAGTAGAATAAGTTTTCAGTTCGATTTCAATTATTATAAAGAGCACTTGCCCAGGGCAATATTTAAAACATAATTTACACACCCCACTGCTGCTGCAGTGTTGCAAGAGATCCTGAACCTCTGGGTAGGGGCCATTCGTCACATCTCCTGGAAAGTATGGTGACGCCATCACCATACTTTCGTGCTCGCTGGTGGTCATCACCGTGCCTCAGTGGGCACCTTCGGAACCTTCGTGCTGATTTTGGAGACTGTTAGCTCCAGTCACTTCTTGTCATCGCCGTCCAAGCCGTCCACTAGGACTAGGAACTGGATTCCATTGAAAATGAGAGCTGCGGTCCAGCCCTTCCTCATCTCTTCGACGAGTGCCGGTTCCACCGCCGACAGCTCCTCCTTTGTCAAGAGCCTCTTCGGGTAGTCCCGCGTCAGTATGGCCAGGTTCGTGCCTTTGGCAACACTGGTGTACGAGGCCGCCTTCGGACGCTACGCGACTTCCGAGCTCCTTGAGCCCTCCAGCGCTGCTGTGTTTTTCCTTTTCGTCTTCTTGGACTCATTCTTGGGAGGCGACGACGTATGGTGCAGCTGCCTTTTCCTCTCTCTGAAGATACATTCGTCCCAGAAATGGCCTAGTCGTTCGGCGGATGGTGCTCCAGTGCCCTCCTGCGGCTTCAAGCCACGCTCGAGGTACCGGAGGTACCACTTACGTCCGGCTCCGCAGAGGCCTTGCTGCCTTGACCTTGGGGAAGAGGGTATTGCGGCGTCCCTCCTGCGGGCGTCCCTCCTGCAGGACAGCCGCCGGGGCAAAGCCAGGCACTGAAACCTCCCTTGCCGACCGTTCGTTTGGTGGCCACCCTGCCGGCCACTTGAGACTTGAAGGTCTCTACACCTTTCGAAGCGCTTTGCGTCGGTGTCGGGGTTTTTGGCTTTGCAGCACTCTTCGGGTGAAAGACCAAGCCCCTGCGCGGCGACAGTTTACCACCATCGTCCAAAGCCGCCTCCTCTATCCGCTCTGCTGCTTCTGTTGCGGTTAAGCTCCGCGTGTTAAAATTTTTAATTTTCATATTCTCCATTGTATATTACAAGTGGGAGGGGTAGCGTATGGCTAAAAATAGGGACGTAACCTTCGCGGTACGGCCGCAACGCATTACTTCGCGAAGGCATGGCCCCCATTAGCCTGCGGCGCTTCTCCTACGGCGTTCCTCTGCCCGAAGCCTGGACATCACCGACGCTGCATAATTGCTTACCGCCTGCCAATTAGCATCGCTGGCAAGCATCAAGCCGATTAGATTGTCGGCCTCTATCTGGGCGCCTAGGTTCTCCTCCAGTTGGCTCCTCTCGTTCTCAAAACGTCCACAGAAGAACAGTACGTGCTCCGTGGTCTCCTCGGAGCCGTCGGTGCACCAAACGCAGGCAGCGCTGTCCTCATGACCTCGCTTGTGGAGGTATCCTCTGAAGCAACCGTGTCCGCGCTAGACTTGGGTCAGGTGGAAATTTACCTGACCATGCTTCCTTCCGACCCACATCTCTATCATGGGGAGAAATCGATGGGTCCACCGCCCTTTAGTCGATGACTCCCAGCAGGATTGCCACTCCTGGAGAGTGCTGGCCTTTGCTGCGGCGCGGGCTAGCTTCTTCTCTCTTCTCGACGAATACGGTACAGACGCAGACCAAACCGCCGGCCATTATGGCGCAGACGCGGTGTGAATTTTTATAGGGGTCGTCGCTATATGGATCTGCCGGTTACTGTGGCGCAGACGCAGACCGCTCGGTCGCCCAATGTGGTACAGACGCTGAGCGTAGCGATCGTGGCTTGTGTTGCACAGTGCGGGGCTTCCAACGGACGCCGAGGGTTTCTCCCCGAATTAACCGATGGGGGTTATACCGCCGCGTCTCGGTCGCCAGAGCCCCGTTTCTAGGTGTGCCGCTTCGCGGAGGGGATGGCAGTTGGTCTGCTTCGTGACCTTTACCACCTCTTAGGCCACCGGCGTGCTGGGAGGGAGTTTCACATCCGAAACTTGCCTCCTTGCCAAAGGATCGGAGCAGCAGCCCAGAACAGTATGCTACCGTCGATGCTGCCTTTCCGCAAGTACGTGACGTAGCGAGTAGCTTTGGTCAGCCTACGCAATTACGTTCACCAGCGTCCCCTGTCGGTCAAGCGCCTACCGGAGCTTACCGGTGGGAGCTTCAGTGTTACGGAAGATGTAATCTTACGTGGTTACTCCACTTCCGAGCACTGGCCCGACAGCTGACCTGGCGATCAGCTGGCATGATATGCCACTTCGAGCGGGTCGCCACCTTGGTAAGAGTAAATTACCAACGCGAAGGAAGAGAAAGTAGGAACAAGCCCCAGGAGAGAGGTGTCCCCCCACTCACCCCTGTCGCCGCCAAGGTGGCCAGCGTCTGGAAGCTCTGGATTCTCCTGAGGGCGGTACCGAAGTCTGAGGTTTCCGAAACGCACATGTATGTACGGCCTGGCGTTCAGTGAACCTTCACACACACTCACGAACAAACTCCTAGGTTTGTACGCCTTCCCGGAGAAGCACCCGGGAAACACAACCTCACCGTTCAGCGCGCACAAACTCCCACTGAACTTGTGAGATGTTGGGGATGTGGGTAGGAACTAGAGCTGGTAAACCATCGATGGCACTATTGATACTATCGATGTTTTTCAGTTTTTTTCAAAACATCAATGGTATTCGAAAACAATCGATGGTTTCTCCGCACTTACACAAAGCAAGAGAGACAAGTCAGTTTGGTAAATTTTATAAGGAATAGAAATTTTAGTTTTTACGATGCCACAGTTCAGATATCGGTATACAAAACGGTTTCGTTAAAAATACCTCTTATTTATTAGTTGCACAAAAAATTATGCAAAGTATACAGCCAAGTAAAAAAGTTCAAAAAAACAAAAAGTTCACTCAAACCTAGCCGATGCCATAATGCTCTAGCGAACGTATTTCGATAGGCCTAATGAGCCGGCCGATATGGATCCCCTTGTTTATTGGATGGTAAGAATAAAATTTTTATTTTTTAAATAAAACTTTCATGAATTTATCCCTTTTCATGCAAACGGTAAAACAATGAAACCACTAATGACACTGTGTAGAAAGTACCTCTACATCCCAGCAATTTCGACCGAATCTGAAAGGACCTTCAGTAAGTCCGGTCAGATAATATCTGACCGAAGGTCTTCTCTAAAGCCAAAGATTGTTGATATGTTACTTTTTCTGAACAAAAACCAAACAAATTGATCTCTTTATTGTGATATTTTTAATATCAGTTTTGCATTGAAGTAAATAAAATTTTGTTATTAAATAAAATAAAACGTTTTTCTATAATTGTTTAATAAAATTTATTTTCATTTCTTTGCAGTCCTTCCTGCATTTTTATAAAGAGCGACTGTAATATTTTTTTACATATTCTACAAGGGTATATAAACTTCGGTTCACGTTAAATTAATTTTTTTTTTAACTATCGATACCATCGATGTTTTCTAAGCAAACAATCGAAAACATCGATGGTGTCCACCATGAAATATAATTATTAATAAAACAGGGGCCTTGTTTCACTGCGACCAGGTTTTAGATCTCTTATGCCGGCCTGAAGGATTAGGGTAGGGAGATTCTCATAAGAGAGAGCACTTTGGTAGGGTCTATTTGTTCCAAAATCCAGTAGGGGGGAATAAGTTCACATCCTAGGTGTTCAACTCAACGTCTGCTTAGCAAGGGACATTCACATAGAATGTGTTCTGATGATTCTTGCTCCATCTCACAAAATCTGCAGGTATCGATTTCTGAACGTTTTAATTTCTGATTCTGATTCCTAAGGTTGTAGTGACCCGTTAGGTAGCCTATTAGAGTGCGAATTTCGCTCTTTGGTAGGTTGATGATGCGTTTTGATCGCGTCATCTGGGGGACGAGAAATTTTTTGGCTTGTCTCAGCCCTGCACTGTCGGTCCAGTGACGATTTATCTCCGCTTCCTCCCATTTCCTGAGCAGTTCTCTTTTGTGTCCTTTTGATAGTCCACAGAACGGTTCAGGGTCGATTAGTGGTGTCATCGACACGCGTTCAGCAAGGGAGTCTGCCACCTCGTTTCCTACGTGGCCTTCATGTCCAGTCACCCAGCCCACCGTTAAGGTGTTTTTGGAGGCATTCAGCTGCTGGAAACAGGTCTCTACAACTCCGGATTAGATCGTAAAAGAACTCAGCGCTATGAGCGCTGCCTCATGCTCTTGGCTTAGGACTGTATCATGCGTTTCCTGGACCAATTCCACGTTCTCTATATCCACACAAAGGGGAGGTCTAAGGGTTAGAACCTGGTTAAGAAGGAAGAGGTAGCCTAATATAGCATATAACGAAGATTAGTTCGATTGCGAGCAGATGTGATTGTCGTAGTGGTAGCAGAGGCACGCACTGGTTCCGGCTCTATGTTGTCGGCAATGGGCTGGGATAGAATTTAAATACCGCAATACTACGTGCTCTTGAAAATTGAACAAATAATACAAAATGGCGTGCGAATAGCCAACATATAATTTTGAAGAAAAAGAGAAAGATAGGCCGGAAAGTAAAAATTGAATTTAAAAGAAAGGGAATCTAAACAAAATATTATAGTGGATCTTAAGGCGCACTCCAGGTTCTGGAATGGCCGCTGCCCCAACCTTCCATGATCGCCAGGAGCAAATATTTATTGGCGATCTCATTGGTTCACTAAGAATTCATGTCACTGCATCAAATCGGCTGTTCATAATCCCAGATCAATAACTTCTATTCGCACTTCATTATAAATTTATTGATTAAATCTAATTAAAACCAAAACAGTTCATTTGTTGTTCCTACTTAACTGAATTTTTAACCTTAATTCTAATTAGATGATATGAAAAATAAGAAAATATTAATAGACAAGCAAAAAAATTAATCTCCCAGAAATTATTTGTGCATCCTAATCTTATTTTGTTCTTTTAATTATCTTTATTACGATTATTGTATTTAAATTAGGTTAGGTTATGTCGGAAGGCCCTCAAGGGGGGCCACGCATAGGCCAATATGCCCTTAGCTGTCCGAAAGTTTCTGAGTGGACCTAGAGAGTATTTACGCGGTTTTCAAAATCTTTAAGGATCGAAGTGTTTTTCGCGAAGGCAAGTAGTTCGCCTGGCTTCTTCCTGGAGGCATCTTCTAGCGATGCCAGAACCGGAGCGCCTAGGTATTTTATTCTTGCCCTTGCTAGGCCGGACATTTGCAAATGAGATGCTCCAAGGTTTCAGTTGCCTCGGATTCATCACATTTCCGGCATTTGGTGTTTTCGGTAATGCCCAGCTTGACTGCATGAGCAGCAGCTAGGCAGTGACCTGTGAGAATTCCCACTAACAGCCTGCAGTCTTTCCTCGGAAGATGCAGCACGTAGTGACTGAGTTTTGCGTTGCGCTCTTCGCACATGATCTTTGATGTTTTGCAGGTTGTGGAATTTCTCCTCCACCTGCTGTTAGCTCGTGTGTCGGCCCGGCTCTCTAGCTCTCTTTGGAGCGTTCTAAGGGAGACAGGAACGTTTAGTATCCTTTCAATCGGCAGTCCTACGCCTTCCTTTGCAAGTTCGTCGGCCGTCTCGTTGCCATTGTATTATAATTATTATATATATATTTTTATAATATCTTATTTATTCACGCAAAAGAAATGACTCCAAAGTTATTTGTTCATTGTAATAGTTGTTATATATAAATACTAGCTGACCCGGTGAACTTCATCCCTATCCGTGATTCAATTCATGCGGTTCAGGTGGTGTTTCAATAGGAGGTAGTTGTACCTTTCCAGACGCGCAACACATCCCGGCTGGCTCCTTGTTGAATTTGAGGGCATGACAATGTGGGCATTCCTTGTCCATAGCACCAATTGCAACTTTTGAATGAGCAGAATATTCAATATCGGGCTCGTAGTGGAATGCCAGACGCAGGAATGAATTTGAGACAAATGCTCGATGTGCCTGTGTGCGTTGTTGGTCATTTGTTCTGCGTCTATTGCTTCTGATCTTCTTTCTTCATTGCGTTCCACTCGTTCTTGATGCACTCGTGCCATGGTCTCACGGGCATTAATGTTTTCTTGCTGGATCTCTTCTTCTGTTCTTTGGTCTCTTCTCTGTCGCTGGCTCCGACAATTGCTTGAACTCCGGCTCAAATTAGCCCCTTTGCGTTTTGTTGGCATTTTTTTCTTTAAAAAACACATATAAATATAACTAATTGAATCACTTTAAATCATGAATCTACTTTTCAAAAGAAACTCACAGGTCGGCCACAGAAACTTCCTTTCCAAAAACCAAAAAAATAATACCGAATTGCCACAGCACTGCTACATAAATATTATTTGGGTATTTCAAAATACAAAACTTGACGTAAATTTCATGGCTACCACATCCATAGATTCAAAATTTCTAATCTTACAGTCAGCAGGCAGCGACTAAAGCTGTATTGCGGACTACCCTTATCGGTTAGGGGTACGAAAAATTGATGTTAGCCGATTCTCAGGCCTACAGAATATCCCCTCAAAATTTCATCCAAATCGGTCAAGTAGTTTCGGAGGAGTTTTCTTACAAAAAGTGTGACAGCAGAATTTTATATATAAGATGAGTGAAAATACAGTGGCTGAAAAGAAACTATGTTCAACACCAACCTATACAATTCGCATAGGTATTATTATAATATAAAGGTATATCGTTCAATAATAAAAAAAGTTAAATTATGTTCCAATTTACTACTGTAGCTATTATACAAATTATTTACTATTAGTATTATTCATTAACTTTAAATTGTAAGTAGGATTTAATTCTGGGCCTTCACTGTACCATGCTGTTTTTACGTTGACACTATGATGCTACCCTCGACTGTACTTATACACAAGAGAGGCTGGGTGTACACAATATGTAGATCCTCGACTGTACCTATACACGAGAGAGGCTCTGTGTATACAATATTTCGATCCTCGACTGTACCATGGAATAACAGGTTGTCGTAATTCAGGCCTGGGTTTTGTTATCGCAACGAATTAGACGCTCAAAAGAGAATATATTTAATATAGATAACTGCATTATTAAAAAAGGCTTGAAGAGTCAAAAACCAGAAAAAAAAAATGCAATGCCTGGTTTACACAATATATTTTTGCAAACAAGAGAGACAAATTTTAAGATATCACTTACATGTTGTTTTCTTCCACGGCAAAAGTACTTTCTCCGGCGAAATTCTTATTGTTTCATGAATGGGACTTGATGAATGTTTGGGCAAAATTATATTTGTATATTATTGAGGTATTGCATTGGATGAGTGGCTAGAGAATTATTGTCTTTTAATTAACCCATTATGGTTTTAATTTTGATTATTTTTGTATTACTATTTTTTTTTTTTTGCTAACTGGCATGGCCAATTCTCTTCACCACTGACTTTCACTCGATTTACCTTTCCTATTCGTTTAATTTATTTTATATTTAAAATATATTTTTATCTAGGGTATTTCAAACCAGTATTTTGCGTAACTTTTAAATTGGTTTCATTCTTATTGTTTTCTCTACATATAACGTTGGCTGATAACGTTGGCGGATAATCTTTTAAATTGTATAATGCACCGTAAAAAAATTAACTTTACTTTTATCTGGTTTTTGTTTTGTATTACCTCACAAATTATTTTTATATATCAATATGTATTATTTATTATAACCATTTTATTATTTCGTTGGCAATTATGTTTTATTAGTGTTTTAGCACATGTTTTTGTGGAGTGTGGGGTAACCCATAATTTTTGTCACAGTTGTGAGGTAGTTATCTGGGCTGGGATAGAGACTCAGTCTCGCAAGGGTCTCTCTACAGAAAATTTATAAAGATATGGGACAATGTGACTGTTTGGGAACGAGACACCCTGTATGCGCGCGAACAAGACACCCTTTATCTTTGTTTACCTTTTGCATTGTTCGCCGCTGCAGCGGAGCTTATCAGCAATATCAATGCAAGCATCCCACCGCTGCGCGAGCTTGCCCAGTATTTTTCCATAACTCCTAACTGTAACTTGTTTACTTCTTAAGCTAGCATAATCGTATGGCGTGTTCGCCACCAAAGCTTAGCTCAGTCACATTTTGCTCTTCAAATAAATCGTACGCATCGGTGTCGACATAATCAATTCGAGCGTCTGGAATTAACCAATAAATTAACTAAACAGTATACACTGGCGGTTTCATTTATAAACAGTGACTATGATGAGACGGTGGGCTGACGTGTGGTGGAGCTTGTCAGCCACCGGGTTACACTCAAAAAATATGTTGATAGGGTGTGACAGAGGGAAGGACCGAATTAGCCTTCATACATGTTTGGGGCCGAAGGACCAAAAGGGAAAGGAAGAAAATATTAGCGAATTTGTTCCGGCCGGCTGTGCCTGGCCCGTCCAAAATATATTCAGTTTTTACTTGAAAATTTCCCAAAAAAAGGTATAACTTTCGTCAAAATATAATTTAAATTTATTATTTTTCCAGCGCGCCTATAATTTGTTTTTTTTCTTATTATTTGGCATCGTTTATTCTTTCGACCATTTTTCTCCGCTAATTTTATTTCTATTCAAAACCATTTATTTAATTTAATTTTCTTATATTTTGTTCGGGTTCGTAAAATATTTTTCTCCCAGCCACCTCGTTGCGGTTCACTGTCTGCCACTCACCCATCTCTATCGCTCGCACACACACGTTGGTTCCACGTGTGGAATGGCTCTGCCCCGCCGCTGGTTCTGGGCCAGGCATTGCCAAATCCTCCTCTTGCTCCAAATCCTATTGTCCAAATCCAATTTACGGTGGCAGTCGCCGGCCCGTATCTCGTGCTTTCCGAAAATCCAAAGTTTTGCCGGTTTAACCCGCACACGCGGTTTTCACTCGATCGTCGGTCTCCGTTTTATGTCCGTCTCAATTCACTGCTTATCACGAACTCCCCGATTCGCTTCGCGCCTTCTTCCAGGAGTTTACAGTACGATCGGTCGCTCCCTCTCTCTCGCTCTCATGAGCGCTTGCCAGTTTTCGGGTGGCGTGATCATGGTGAGTTTTGTTGTGTGCTGGTGCGTGTGTGTCATGGTGTGCTAGCCTTCCAGGCTAACGGGTCGAGCTTGGGTTAGTGGTGACAGTTTTAAAACTATCGCGTGTGGCTGCCGTCGCCTTAATCTAATTAATATTTATTATTTATTATTATTAAGAAATTAACACGTAATTAAAATTACGTGAAATTTGTATTAGCTATAGCAGCTAAAGGCCTTAAGCTAGTTATATACATTTTTTGGTGTCATGTATGTACAAGAGAAGTTCTTAATTTAATATTGATGACTATGAATTATTTGTTTAAATCTATGTTATTTACATGTAGCGTTGATGTTTATGATAATGGATGTTTACATTTATATTGTGTGGTAAAGTTTTGTATTTTTTAAGAATTGCAGTGTGTGATGAATATTTTCAAATGAGGTAATTTCTTTTAATGTTTGTTTTAGAAGTTTCGCTCTCTCTTGCTGAAGAGCAGGACAGTCCAATAATATATGTTGTATTGTAATGTTGGTGTTGGTGTTGCAGCCTGCAACTTGCAGGTTGTACATATTGGTGGTGGAGTTTTATTAAGTATGTAGCAGTGGGTAAGATTCGTGTGTCCTAGTCTTATTCTTGTGAATTTGATTGAGTCTGCTCGTGAAATGTTTTTTGCTGGGGTACTGTCGTGGCTGATACTTTTATAGTGGGTTGAAGAATTGTTGAGAATTGCATTTTTAAAGGTTTCGGTGTTACGTTTGAGGTGTTCCAAAATGTCTGATGTGTTGAGGTTTTTTTGGGTAATCAGAGGGAAGTTATGTGCGTTTTTTGCTGTTTCGTCCGCGAATTCGTTTCCTGGGATCCCACAGTGTACTATTAAGATTTTGTTACTCTTGTATTTGTTTAAAATATTTCTGATGGAGGTGGTGTAATAGTTTTGGCTTTTTATATTTTCAATTTCTTGTATAGCTGAGAGGGAATCTGTGCAGATTGCAAATTTCCCTCGATGTTTGCTGGCGTAGTTGCATGCTGTCAGAATTGCTGATATTTCGGCTGTGTATGTGGAGGAGTATTGTGGGAGTATATGGTGGTTAATAATATTATTTTCCGTTGTTAAGCTATATGAGACTCCGTTAGCTGACTTGGATCCATCTGTGTAGAGAAAACATCTGTCTGCTAGTGTATTT
>VNJT01005870.1:0-10452 GCA_008042655.1 Drosophila burlai | reverse complement strand
TGGTCGATTATCTTCTCCATAGTTTTGAGGAAGAAGGAGCTAAGGCTAATCGGTCTATATGATTTAGGCAATTGGGAATCTTTCTTCCCTACCTTTGGATAAACACGACTTTTACTTTAGCCCAGTTGCTTGGTATGTGTCTAAGCAGGAGACTGGCTCGAAATAGATGGACCAGGGGGAGTGCAATTAGGTGCAGTCCTCGCTGCAGCAGGCATGGATAGATTCCATCTGGTCCAGGTGATTTGTATGGGCTGAAGCTTTGTAATGCCCATTGTACGCTATTTTGATGAAACAGTTTATAGGGCATGTTTCCAACACGTTCTGAGCGATAGTGGGGTTCCCCTCTCCCCATTGCAGTCTGCCGCCATAGTCACGCGCAGGTGTGGGCACACTGCAGTCCCTGAGAGGTAGGTTGGTGCCTCACTCTCTGAGATGGGTTGCTCCACAGCCACGCACCCAGGAAAGTGAGTAGCCAGGAGTAGGCTACTCGTCTCCTTTGGGTTGTTTGTGTAAGTTCCATCCGGCTTTTTCAGTGTGCATATGCCGTTTGAGTGGTCTTTGGAGAGGGCTTTTTGCAGCCTAACAGCTTCCGGGAGAAATGAGATCTGCCCGCAGTGTTGACGCCAAGTAGCCCGTTTTGACCTTCTCAGCTCTTTGTTGTAGACCGTTAAAGCAGATGTGTAGGAGTCCCATGGGGCCCTCCCACTCCTTGCCTTATTGAAGATCCTACGCGCAGCCTTTTTAAATCATCAAGGCTTTTGTTCCACCAGGGAACCGCCCTTCCGGTCTTGCGTACCTTTTGGTCGCAGCTGGCGTGATATGCTGATTCAATATTTGTATGAAGTACAGTAGCTTCACGCTCTAACTCGTCTATGGATGTTATCGGACGGGTCGAGCAGTCCCTGGATTGCTCAAGTTCAAAACAGAAGTGATCCCAGTTGGTTTTCCTGGGATTTCTGGTGACTAGGCTACATTGCAAGGCGCATCCCATGTTAAATCTAATGTGTTGGTGGTGGATGTGGTTCTTCACCACGTATGGTCGTTCTTTAGTAGTCGGCATGTGACTGCCAACTACCACTAGCTGAGTTAGATCGACACGGCGACAGGCGCACACGCTTCACTGGCACAGCCTTGGCTTAATTTGGTATTCTGGAGGTCTCGATTTAAGGGGCATACACATTCTTAAAGTTTGATTTCTTAAGAATGTCTGGTGCAAGTTTCAAGTAAAGATTGATACATTTTTTTCAAACTCGTATTTCTCAAATTTTTGTTTTCCAAATCGGTACCAGAAATATCTCGAAAATTATTGATTCGATTAACTTGAAATTGTTTGTAGTTATTACATACATAAATATCTAGTCTTTATAATTATTTTTTTTTTTTTAAATAAGGATGATATTTTCCTTAAAAATCGTAACTTTACTTTTAAACGGTCTCCATTTTGTAAAAAATCGATCTATCTATTTTAGTAATCTTTTTAATTTTTTAATTTCTGATTATTTTTGACGAAACGGCATCTGGTACCGAATAACTCCATTTTTTGTTGCCATTAAATTAAAAAATTTATTACTGCGTTAAAATCTTTTAAAAATCTTTTAATAAAAGCAAATTACAAACATTGATAAAAGTGTATTCTTTAACTTTTAAAAAGCCCCGATCCAATAACTCAATTAGATTCACTAAACAAAATTCCCAATCATTGCCTTTTTTGGCCTTCTAGGTGTATATGCCCCCTTAATGAGAGTTCGACGTTTTTAGGTATTGCGAGAACCTTAGCCTGAAACACCTTTGCTGACTCTAGGTGGTAGAAGGACGAAAGTTCTACCCCCACTTCTCGGCGAAGATTCTGGCCCCTACCCATTCACTCTCATTCATTCTTGAGCCGTCGGTGTAGAGTAATAGTAATAGAGGAGAGGGAGTGGAGGCTCTGACTCGTCTACACTCCCTCTTCTCTGTTCTTCCCTTTTAGTGGTAATAGTAGCGTATGCATTGCCGAATCGAAGTTCCTAATGAAACGTTCTTTTGGGATTATGTTTTGAATGGTGGTATTTGCGCATACCGATATTTGTATTTTTGTGAGTTTCTGGATTTTGTAGGCCCTAGTAAGTTCTGACAATACTAGTGCTCCATATGTGAGGATGGATCTTTCAACTAGTGTGTAGAGTTAGATTATTATCTTACCGTTATACATAACATATATTTATAAATATTTTTTCCCCGGGCATGTTACAATGGGACATATCAAATGAATCTAATTTAATGACAATTCAACATGTAACAAAAAATTAAGTTAATTATAAAGAGAGCATTAGACGCGAAAAGGATCAAGCATTTCAAAATTCGATTTGCACTTATCAAGGGCTATAAGCCGAATGAAACGTAAAGGCCTCATTGGGACTAAGATCCTGTCTTCAGAATATTTTAAATGTGGCGTAGCAAATAACTTTGGGAGAAAGATTGCAATTAAAAATAGATTGAACATTAGGTGAATCGAATCAATAGTCTCTATAGCACAGTGGTCGGCGTTGTATCGGAGAACGCCCATAAATACTTCTAGTGGAGATAGAAGCTTAACATTTTTCACAAAATTGAAAAGCTTAAAAGTAATCTATTAAATAAATATTAATATTAAAACGCGAGATATTTTTCTTGTATGGTTACGTCTAAACGATTTAATATCTCCAATGGGTACTAAACAAGTTCTTATTATACATATCAGGTCGATGAATTAATATTTTATGTAGGTACTGATGCAGACAGGTAGTACCATGGATATTTATTAATTAAAAGTTTCGTGGTTTCTATGGCATAAACTCAAAATTTCTCAGCATTTATATTGTACCCCTATGAAACTGCTTGCAATATAGTTAAGCATCTAATTAGTACCTTTTTGTCAAGGCCAGTTATATCAGCAGACAAATCAGGATTTTCAAACAATTTTCTGGCGCTTTCCCATCGGTGGAGGTTCCGCTTCCTCCAGCTTTCGGTTTGTCTACAATTAAGCCCATTCTTGTCCAAAATTCAGATTGAATAAATTTTGTTACGCTTTTGCTTCGGTGGAACGTTTTCTATCTAATCAATATGATATGTGGATGAAATATTCAAAAAATCGTATGTAAGCGTTTAACGGAGAAAGGCAAAATTCAAATCGTTCCTCTGTTCGGTTAAGCGGTTCGCTTAAGGCACTGAATATTTTGCCATCAACCATGGTGAGTTGCAATAATTGTTCAACTTATATTTCCCGGCCTTCAATACCAAATATAGTTTTAGCAAGCTGGTCTTCCCCAGTGGAAAGTTCCGAAGTTTCTTTCAGAAATTGGAATCTAATAGGTCGACAATACCGAGTCAGTGATGGTAGAGGATTTTTCCAAATTATCAATGGTGTACTGGACTGGTCTGATTTTATTTAATTTAATGAAATTTAAAGCAAAAGGAATTTTTTAAATCCATTTAGTAATAATGAACTAATATGTTAAATCGTTTTTGTGAAATAAATGTTGTAAAAACCATTTTTTTGTCATTTTGTGTGTGTCTTTTTCATGTTTACTTAAGCTTTTAGTTGTGACCTCCTCGAAACCCCCAAAGTGAGTAGTATCAGTGTATTTACCAATGTTTTAGGATAATAAAAATGTTAAGTGTAAAATGTAAAGTGTAAACTAAAATCGAAACTCAAGTTGCTGCTTTTCCTTTGTTTTTATGATTTTGCTTTTGTTTTCTTCATTAGTGATTGTGTTTGTGCTTGTATACATTTTTGCACATCGTTTTTATACCCTAGCAGGGTATTATAATTTTAGTCAGAAGTTTGCAACACAGTGAAGGAGACATTTCCGACCCTATAAAGTATACATATATATTCTTGGTCAGCATTAACAGCCGAGTCGATCTAGCCATGTCCGTCTGTTTGTCCGTCCGTTTCTACGCTAACTAGTCCCTTAGTTTTGAATGAAACTTTGCACATAGTCTTCTATATGCTCTCACTACTATATAGGTAGGAACGGACCGGATCGGACGACTTTATCATATAGCTGCCATAGGAACGATCGGAAAAAAATCTTAACTTTGCCAATTTTCAACATATTTGCATATAATTTGAGATATGGCCATTTTGTATTATTCTAGAATTTCGTTATCAATTGGATCAAGATCGGACTACTATATCATATAGCTGCCATAGGAATATGTATATCAATTAATTTATTTTGAAAGCTTTGTTGCTAGCAAAATTTAGTTGTTGCGCAACATTTTCACTGTCAACATGTTTCGCTCAACATTTATAGAATCTAAGAACACGCGAAAGCGAAAAGAACCGTAATCCTTAAATATACCAAAATTTAAATACTTACTGCATGGGTATTTAAACTTCGGCTTTGTTTTTTTTTAAGTTTTTATATTCTGTTATTTTTCTCGGAGATTTTTATAACTGTATGTTTTCATGCATGCATATATTTAATCTTTGGTGCTCCGAAAAGGGCAAGAGTTTTGAAAAAACTCATTCATTTTGTTCAACTTGGCATTACAAACAAGGATTTTACAGACGTTTTAAATGAACTTAAGACATGTATTGGTTACATTTGTAAGAAAATAACTGAGTTCATGGGTAAATACAGGCGTAATACGAGTTTTGTTGCGAAATATCAATCAAATTGGCTGAACACCAAAGAAAATGATATGATTGATTGAAATGAAATGATTTTGCAGAATGTTCGAAGAGATTATCGAATCTTGCAAAACTTGATGAAACTGCGGCTTCCCCAACGACAAATTGTGCATTCAATGCCGAATGTTGAAGATGTTTTAACATTATTTGTTGAAACCAATTTAACAAAACATCAATATCTTTTGATCCAATAATTTATTAACTCAAAGGTCGATTTTGATTTTCTACCTAGCTACGAAAAGATTCTAATAGCTAAGTCTCAAAGCTATCCCCACGATATTAAAATTAATGAATCTAAAGCTGAAATTTAACTTCAAAGTTTGCAAAGTTCATATTGCATCACGAATATTGCAGCTTCAGAAAAAAGTTGTTCAAGAAATCGAAGATGATTTGGTGAAGAACCTCATAGTAATAGGAAAGTGGAGATTTGATGGTAGCACCAAAAAATTT
The DNA here is from genome assembly GCA_008042655.1 of Drosophila burlai. Taxonomy (NCBI): domain Eukaryota; kingdom Metazoa; phylum Arthropoda; class Insecta; order Diptera; family Drosophilidae; genus Drosophila; species Drosophila burlai. The sequence goes on along the minus strand of VNJT01005870.1, from coordinate 5,345 downwards.
CCGAAAAATAACTGGCAGTCTATAAAATGTTTGTTTGTTTGAACTCTTTGAAGTTTGGCTTTGAATTACAAAATATGCATTCGTACAATTGTTGCTAGTTCACAACTTTGAAGATATTTTTAGAAAGAACCGTTAGATTTCTAGCAAAAACCGTTTTGGGCTGAAAAAGGGTTGGACAATTAACAGTTAATTTGATTACTTTTTACCTAAATATTTTGACTACGACTTTTGTATTTATGGCCTATGGGCGCCCCACTGTGTATAGTCTCAACAAAATAAAACTGGATCTAATGAAAATAATTTTTAAAATGTCTTCCACCTTAAAGTGTACCTTTAAATATAAATTAAGTTCACCCAATTTAATACGTCTTGTAATTTTAAATCACCGTTCTGGAACCTTATCAACGAAATATACACTTACCTGTGGAATGTTTTTTATTCCTACACTAATGTGCAATTACTTACTACACTACTGAAACACAAGCAAAAAAATATTAACTAAAAACAAATAATAAATAATAAATAAATAAATAATTAATAAATAAAAATAATAATAATAACTAAAAATATGATTTTTAATGTTTAAAGCATTATATATGTAGAATTTTTGTTATATAGAATATATTTTATTTAGATAATTAATGCTAAGATTTGTGTACTATGAGTGTTAAATCGTGTAAGCTTTCACCAAACATTCTTTCAAAAACCACTGCAGGCGACTTTAGGAACTTTACAACTGATAATCAACTTTAGGCTGCATTAGCTACTTTCTTTAACAACTTTATACAAATGTGGACTCCTGAAAAAACGACTGCTTCTGATGGCTTCTTTCTGCGCCTCTCTCTGCAACTCTCCTTCATCGTCTTTCTCGACTGTATTGATCGGGACATTGCCATTCGCAACGGGGCGAAATGTGTACTCGCTGCCCGCCTGTACCTTAACATTTTACATATATTAATGTATTATTTCTGACTATCTGAGTCCCTGAGTGGCTAAAAAAAGTACAATAATCCTTAAAAAAAACGCAGAACCAAGAACAGGATTAAATTTTCCGAATTCTATGTGTTATTTAAAACGATCCGTAAAGCATCTTTAAGTACTGTTTTCCCCCCTTTTCGGGTTTTAAAATTTTGAAAAATAATAATGATTCATATAAACTAGCTCTCGAATACAAATAAGCCCAATTTGATAAACTTTTATCCTACTAAAAATAACACTGCAGTCATCTAAGAAACACTTAAGGGGGAAGTTGAAATACATGGTTTTGAAAAACTCCATAACTCATTAAATTTTTTGTTTTCATAATATGAAACATGTTTTCTTTTCTTCACACTTGTCTCTAAATATAAATGATACCACTTTTGATGTGCGACGTTTTATTTCTCCACAAAAAAATCACAAAAAAAACTTTTTTTTCGGATACGAGAGGTACTTCCCCCCTTAACAGATCCTCTATGGATCACTTGACCATCTTCACGTCCTCGATCTTTTACAGGTCTCAGAATGGTCGTGCTAGTCTCCTCGTAGTCATTAAAGAAGACTTTTACGAGAAAATGGTTAAAAATAGTGAACTACCTATTTGTAAAACCCTAGATGAATTGAACTCAAATATCCTATATGAGGTAGCTCTAAAAAACAGCAAAAAAAAAGAAACAATTAAACAAAGTCTACCAACAGGATAAGCATGAATACCATCCATCTTAAAGAAGTCTGCAAACCACTTCCAGCTACAAATAACTTTTTGGTTACAAAATTAACCCTCTTGAGAGTTTCGACCTATTACATTTAAGCCATTTATAATTTAGAGTCGAGAATAAGACACGAACGCAAGCAGATCGCCTCGCGGAGTCGTGAACAATAAATAGCATTAAGCTCTAAATCACATGTGGGATTCTCCCCTTATCAGGTTATAAGACCAGAGCCTAGTTTTTCCTGCTTGAAGTAATGTAAAAGGTTGATCGGTCTGGAAATAAGGCAAAGTCGCAATCGGAGAATACAAAGGGCAAGAGATAAGACAAATCAAACCTGGAGTGTTATATCTGTAGACAGCGAGGCCACCATAAAAATCAGTGCAAAGCGCAAGGCAAAAACGGATTGCCAAGAGAGAGAGAGTGCAAGAACAGATCATATACAATAGTGCCTGCGAGTGACGTACTAGAGTTGGAAGCGTCTAGCTGGTGTCTTGATAGCGGGCTACAGCTCATATGTGTTGCACTCGAGGTCTCCAATTATGTCGGGCAAGTCGAAAATAATATTTTGGTAGCAAAGGGTTGCTCGCATAAAATCTGAATTAACTATGAACTAGTCATTTGAGCGAGACCATATATATGAAAAAGCCTAAGATTTTTGACGACGATGAGTACAAGGACAGGATTCTGAGGCGCAATAAGGCGATATACGGACTAAAATAGGCAGGACGAGAGTGGAACGCCACTTTAGATTAAACACTTCGAGAGATCACGGCATTGAGCTTGGCCGACAGCGATACCCTTAGATGCGGTATTTCAGGTGGTGTGTAACAACGAGCTTTGTATCTACCACTCAGTTGCGAAGCTGGCGCAGCGAAATAGGAATACGCATAGCGAACCTGTATTGGCCATGAGACATGTGATGCGGTATTTGGCAGGAACGGAAAAAAAAACCTTAAGCTATCAGGTTGGAGGATTGCCCTTGGTGGGCTACGTTGATGCCAACTGGGTAGGTGATGTCAGCCACCGACGTTCGTACACAGGATTTGTTTTCTTCTTGTCGGAGGCTCTATCCCCTGGAAGTTGGAAAAACAAAACATTGTTGCCTTAGGCAGCATGGAATCAGAATATATGGCGCTCTCATGAGCTGCAAGGAAGGATACCCCAACAACCATCCATGGAGACAACCTTAGCGCTCAGAATTTGGCCAGAAATCCAGTTTACCATGCACAAAGCATGCGGTCAAAGCATATTGACATCAAGTATCATTTCATTAGGAAAGTTATTCAGAAAGGCGATGTTGATTTAAAATATGTACCATATGTTAACAAAGAATTTGTCAAAACTGAAACATGAGAGGTTAAGCTTTTGAATGTCATGTAACTTCTTGTATTTAGAAATGAAATGAAAATGGTAACAATTAGAAGAGGTGTTGAAGTTAGGTACAATATGACCATTAATAAGCATATGTATACAGAACGTAAGAATAACAGAATTATGATGATGAAGTATGATAATATGTTGAGCGAACTGAGAGACAGAGAGAACTGTTATATTTAGTTCTTTCGAGTCGAAAATAAGAAAGCGAACGCAAGCTGATCGCCTCGCGGTGTCGCGAACAATAAATTGCATTAAACTCTTAATGAAATACATAATATTTTATTTTACTTCCGGATCGGCGGGATTCTCCTCTCATCACAGGTGACCAAAGAGGTAATGACTATGGCTCCACGCTATATACACGGATTGTCTTTCTGCCAAAGGCAGGAAACTGCAGCCAAGTGAGCCCCAATGACTCACGTTATTTTTACTCAAGACGCTAGAAAAGCTTTTGGACATGTACATATACATCAGAAACTATGGGTGCAATCTGATTGGGGCACCGCCTCTATAGTGAATGGAGCTCACAGAGGCACGCCGCAAGGCGGGGTCCTTTCGTCCCTCCTGTGGAATATGGTGGTATATGACGTGTTTAAGAGATTCAAAAGCTAACATCCTATGCGGACGACATAAGCATAATTATCACGGGAGACAGTCTATCGGCCCTCAGCTCGATTATGAAATCAAGGCTCAGGGAGGTATGTGAGTGGGCGGACTCAAAATTAGCTCGGACAAGACGGACCTGATTCTCTTTACCAAAACAAACATGTAGACCCTACCTAAGCCCCACGCCATCTACCTGTATCTAGGATAAGGGATGTTTTCTGCAGTGTCAGCTTCTTCCTTACTGCCAATGTTTTCCGTAAATCCTCGTTCTTTTCTGACGAAGCCAATCCGAATTCACTTGCGTATTCTATCAGTTCGGGTTTTGTTGCCATATATACCCAACTGGACATCACTCTCTCGGCGTCGGTTTCCTCTAATCACCACCTAAACCTGTTCGGGCGCCACCTGTGACGTTCGGTCGTGCCTCGGGTAGTCAGGGCTGGCCAGGGTCATCCAGGACATTTATTTGGTTCAGGATAGTGGTGCTAGAAAAAGGAATCCCCGACCCGAGTCCCAGTGAGAACGCGCAGAGTTTAACCTTAACTAGGCTTATATATACAAGGTTTATTGGTTTCTCGACAGAGTGTAATACAATAGGAGATGAAGACGGGCGGTGTGCCCGATTGTCCACGGAGGGCGTTCCTCGACTAGCGTCCGAGTCCGTGGGCGCAGCATCTCGTGTCCGGTGTCCGCGTCTGTGGGTATGGCCTCTCGCATCTGGCTGGAACAGGCTCCGTTGAATCCGTGGGAGGTATAGGAGAATACTGGTGCGGACCCTGAAGTCAGCGGGGAGGAGTATTATAGGACCTGAAGTCGGTGGAGAGGAATATTATAGGACCCTGAAGTCGGCGGAGAGAAGTGTTATAGGACCCTGAAGTCGGCGGAGAGAAGTATTATAGGACCCTGAAGTCGGCGGAGAGACGTATTATAGGACCCTGAAGTCGGCGGCGAGAAGTATTATAGGACCCTGAAGTCGGCGGAGAGACGTATTATAGGACCCTGAAGTCGGCGGAGAGACGTATTTTAGGACCCTGAAGTCGGCGGAGAGAAATAAATGTTATTGTTAAGGGACCCTGAAGTCAGCAGAATACGGAAAGGTTGTTAAAGCAGGACCCTGAAGTCGGCAGAATACGTATATGTTGTTTAAAGCAGGACCCTGAAGTCGGCAGAATACGTGACTGTTGTTAAAGCAGGACCCTGAAGTCGGCAGAATACGTAATTGTTGTTAGAGCAGGACCCTGAAGTCGGCAGAATACGTAACTTTTGTTAAGGCAGTACCCTGAAGTCGGCAGAATACGTAACTGTTGTTTGAGCAGGACCCTGAAGTCGGCAGAATACGTAACTGTTGTTAAAGCAGGACCCTGAAGTCGGCAGAATACGTAACTGCTGTTGAAGCAGGACCCTGAAGTCGGCAGGATACATAATTGTTGTTGAAGCAGGACCCTGAAATCGGCAAAATACGCAACTGTTGTTGAAGCAGGACCCTGAAGTCGGCAGGATACGTAATTGTTGTTAGAGCAGGACCCTGAACTCGTCAGAATACGTAAAGATGGTTATAGCCTTACTCCTGGCTATTAATAGTTACCACTGGGATCCTAATCCTGGTTTGGCCGCCTGGTTGCTGCTGGCTGGTGACTTCCACCTTGGTCGACTCCGACCACTGAATGATGA
>VNJT01005860.1:0-13371 GCA_008042655.1 Drosophila burlai | reverse complement strand
CCGACGTCTCTGAAGATTGTCTGCGCATCAATGTTTACACAAAGGATTTGAATGCCCGAAAGCCGGTGATTGTCTTCCTGCATCCTGGTGGCTTTTACGTGTTCTCCGGGCAGAGCAAAGGGTTGGGTGGACCAGAGCATTTCATGGATCGCGATTGTGTCCTGGTCTCGCTGAACTATCGACTGGGCAGCTTGGGATTCCTGGCCACCGGCACTAAAGAGGCTCCCGGAAATGCGGGTCTCAAGGATCAGGTCCTGGCCCTGCGCTGGATTCAGAAGCACATCCACCGCTTTGGTGGTGATTCTGAAAGTGTGACCCTTCTGGGGTACAGTGCAGGCAGTATCAGCATTGGCCTGCACATGTTATCGCCCATGTCCCGGGGTCTCTTCCACCGCGGAATCTGCATGAGTGCCTCGCCATATGGACCGGCTAAATACCACGGCAACGACCTTAAGTTGGCCCAGCGTCAGGCAAGGCTATTGAAGTGTCCCCAGGAACCAGTTAAGGAAATGGTGGAATGTATGAAAACGAAACCCTACTTGGACTATGTGAGCACCTACAACGGCATGTTTGAGTTTGGCTGGAATCCCGTGCTCAACTGGAGGATTGTGGTCGAAGAGGACTTTGGTCAGGAGCGGTTTCTTATTGAGGATCCCTTTAAGACCGCGCGGCGTGGCAACTTTTACAAGGTGCCTCTTATCACAGGAATCACTGAGTTTGAATTCAAATCTGCAGCATTTTGTAAGTATTAATTAGTTATCAAATAAAATAATTAATTTTGTATAATTTCCCTTAAGGGGATCTACGCAATGAAAGCATCGTGAGCAAATACAATACGGATTGGGAACATTTTGCTCCCATTGCTCTAATTTTGGATCGTGACTCGAACCACTCGCGAACTGCTAGTCGCGTTCTGAGAGAAAAATATCTTCCAGAAAGCCGTGACAAACTGGAGTATCCGAAGTCCCTTAAGGGTTTAGGAGAACTCTACAGCGATGCCTTGATTGGAGTGGCCTTTAATCGTTTTCTCCGCCTGATGGCCCCGCACACACCTATTTACACCTATCTGTTTCGGTACAAGGGTAGATATAGTTTTCTAAAAAATCCCGATAACCAAGAGGCACTGGGTAAGTTATAGTACATCCCAAGTCCCAAATAGATAATAGGTTATGTTCTACTATATCTGTAGGTCCCGTACATCATGATGAGCTCTTGTATTTGTTCCATGTTGGATTCCTAAGTCCTTTATTAAAACGAGAAGATCCTGAGAACTTTATCATAGAGCGTTTGACACGTATGTGGATAGAATTTGCAACAAAAGGGTGAGTATTTCTTTTGAATGGAGAAAATATTATAATAATTTATTTTTATTTTGCACTAGTGATCCCCACAACAAGAATGATGAACACCTGAAAGAGCTCAACTGGCCTCGGTATTCTACAGAAAATCAAGCTTATTTGGAAATTGGTACTGATCTGACACCAAAAACGGGTGGCTTCTTTCTGGATCGATATCACATTTGGGATGAGTTGTTTCCCTTAAGCAGATTTTAATTTTTTTAATTATCATTTAATTTTTATTTTTTCTATTTGTCTAAATCTTTGACATTTTTCTAATCTCTGATATGTGTGTTATGCAATGGAGTGAAACAAATATATAATATTCATCAATCTAATTACTTGAATGTCCTGCCTAGTATGTACTTCAAATTAAAAATAAATTGGTGAAGCACAGAATATAAAATATTCATATTTTAGGTTATTAAAAGAAACAAAATGGGTGAAGCTAATGTAACTTTATTCCATAAACTCCGATCTAAACCCAAAATAGTTAAGTAGCCAGTTAAGGTTTACCGTTGGCGAAATAAATAAATAAATAAAACATTATTACCATCATTGTAATAGCTCTATTTGTCATCGTATTCCCACAACAAATGTAAAACAACTTGGAACTGCAGCCTATCGGAAAGGCGTATGACATCCTCATCTCCTGGCTGACATTGCACAGAAATTAAAAGACAAAAAAATTGACGAAATGCTTGAGCGCATAACTTTCGTAAGGTAAACGAGCATCGAGCAAGCACTACCTGCATATTTTTTACCAATTTATGACGACATTTCTCCACTTTTACCCTGCACAAATTGTTGTAAAAAAAACGTGAGGAAAAGCTGGCTAAAAAAGAGAGATGCAGTGAACCGACCGATTTGCAGGGACAACTCACAGATGAGACTCAGTCGAGAAGTGAGCTGATATTTCGACACATTTCCGAGAGTGCAAATTGGAATTGCTGACATTGCGTAAATAATAGCTTCCATGTGATGGAAGTAACTCTGTGCGACTATGTTTTGCCAATTAAATTGAGAATTCAACATGGAATCAAGAAACCAATAAGTGTTTTTGCTATATAGCCAACATCGATAATCAACAGCTCATTAAAAACGCGTCGAACCACAAAACAGGACATCATTAAATTGCCTTATATCCCCCATTCGACCACACTCGGCACTTTTAAGGGATTTGCGGGAATGGGGGTATCGGATGGGCTCAGGTCGAACCCTAAATCGCATGAAATTATCTACATTTGCATACCGACACACACAAACACACAGAAGGCTAATGGCAGTGGCAGCCACACCACATTTATATAGCTCATGAATTTTTGATTACGCATTTGGCAATGCGGCCAAAAACGGCCAAAGCAGCCGAACCCAAATGAGCCAAACCAATCCAGCGGAAGTGACTCCATGCAATTTAATATTACGCATACGCAGCGTATGCAGCTGATTGGCAGCGGTTAATAAATACGCACCAACATACGCACCGTGCAAATATTTGTATACGTATTCCATAATTCACTGGACGGCAATCGAGCAGCTTTGTGTGTGACCAGAGAGCACCGTTATATGATAAATACGCTCATCATAATATCCTATCATTTTGGTCGCGGCCTGTGCCATCTGCGGTGAAAGCGCCACTGGAAATCGAGCACACATGTGAGCAGAAGTTGGACAGACGTCGATAAGGCTTGGCTTACCGGTTACCGGTTTGTTTTTCCACTATTAAATAGGTTATGGTTATCACAAGCAAGCTCATTATAATATCTTTTAAACTAACTTTTGTTGGTCTTAAAATAGTTTGTTCTTTAAAACAAAGTTTCTTTCATTGAGCTGAATACCATGAAGAGAAAATAATAATTTATTTATAAACAGTATCTATCTTAGACTCAAGAAAAGACAAGGATCTAAGTTTTGTGGAACGCGGTACAAGTATCTGTATTTTAAGGTTCTTAAAAGGCTTTAAAGGGTTTTATAGCCCAGATGGCTTGCATTATAACAATATTATATAATATTTAAAAGAAACAAAATAAAATACAATTTTGTAGTGTTTATTAACTATCAAGATCTGGGAAAATAATATTTTAAACTCAAAACAGTCAGAAATTAGCCACAAATTATGTGGCCTTTCAAAATCCACAAAACAAATTAAATATTAACTAAAAAAAACATTATTTTATTCTTCAATTAACGTATTTTCTGCTTTCGGATCCTTTTAGGTCCTCCACGTCGCAGGATTATACTTACTGATTTGAACACACAAAGGACACACATTACTAAAATAATAAGGAAGGCTAGTAAAAAAGTGCCTAGGACGTCCAGGTTGTGGTAAGTAAAGAAGTCCAAATCCCTGCCAGCTACACGCATATAAGTCGCACCCTTGTGCCGCAGGATGTAGTGAGTCCACCAGATAGCAGTTTCCAGGGGTTTCGTGGGTTGATCCCGATATCGGGCTGCTATGGTTCTTGCCGTGATATCGAAACTTTTCTCCTTTAGCAGCCGCAGGATGGTGAATTTAAACTCGTCGGTAGTCATTTCCTTAAAGTTTAAAACCAAACCCAAACCCTGCTGGCTGACATGGTCCATGTTGCGGAACTGATCGTAAAAGAAGGGTAGTCCCAGCATGGGCGTGCCATGGTGTATACTCTCCACGGTGCTCTGCAATCCCCCGTGGGTGATAAAAAGCTTGACCTTTGGATGCGCCAGGACATCCTGTTGGGGGAACCATTTTCTAATTAATACATTCGGAGGCTTCCCAGTCAGTTGCTCGTCATCGAACTTCCATAAGATACGCTGTGGCAGACTCTCAAATGTTTCCAGCAATACTTTCAGTCGATTCTCTGTCAGTGTCTGGCCCCTGACATTGGTGCCCAGCGAGAAAAAGATAACACCATCTTCGCCAGCGCCTTGAATGAAGTCCTCCAAGTCGTCAGGCAAAGCCATAGGCTGTTGAACGATATGCATGCCTCCCACTTCGATCACATTTGGAGCTAATGGTCGTGGCGGTGCCAGTGTAAAATGTTGATTTACAAGCACCAGAGCAAAGTTTCGGGTTATCTCAGATAGGGGTTTGTTATCGGCGATTTTCGGGAAATACTTCCTGTACAATGCCTCGTGTTTCTCCTCGTACCGCCATCTCCAGTTAGCCCAAGATATGGATCGCTCAACAAAGTGAGCCAGGCGGCCTGTATAGGTCTGCAGGTTATGCCACCTAATTGATGGAGACTGTAGGTAAGAGATCGGAGATGTATTCCCAACCAATTCGTCTATCTTCCAGTCGATGCCATATGATGCTATTCCAATAATTGGAGCCTCGAAGTAGGCTGCCAGGCCATAGAGTGCATCCATCCGCCACAAATCTATGATTATCAAGTCAAACTGTGTTTTTCCAGGCTTAAGAATCAACCGACGCACTGCGTCATTATTTAGAACTTTTTTTGCGAGATTCAGGTTGCAGTTATTGATGTAATCATTATATTCCCAAGTGCCAGGAGAAGTGGTTAGAATTTTCACAAGTTCTGGAATTAATTTAAGAAAATGTGTTCCTAAAGTTTAAATATTAACAAAATGGAAGTTTCTCAATACACCTTTACAGTACTTCTTTCTTAAACATTAGTTTAGACCTTATATTCTGTGATATTCTAAATACTCACCCTCGTTATAGTCAATCAGTTCCGGAACAAGAATTTCATGAATATTATTAAAAGGCTCTTCCAATGGAAACGGACTCACTAAGGTTATTTCATGCCCCAAAGAGGCCAACCCTTTAAGATAAGGCAATGAGTGGTAGTAGTGGGAGTAACCCGGTATGGGATACATGGCCAAGATGCGAGCAGCGTCCAGATAGCCAGGCAGGAGACACACCAGCAGGCAGAACCATCTCGGAGTAAACATAGTTGGGCTGGCCATGTGTTGCCCTCGAGCTCAGACAGAAGACTGTGCAGTCCGTGGAGCTCACCAGCCAGATGCGATAAGATTAAACACAAAGTGTGCTTAGTGAATTGAGACAATAAATTAAAAACTTTCCTTTCGAAGCTATAAAGAGAGACACAGTAGGGAAAGAACCCTCTTAAAGTGGGCTGTAAATCAACAAATACATATCTGGCGGTTCGTTTTCTATGTTGCTTGTATTTCCTCTCTGATTAAATTTTATTAAAATAGCTTAGAACTTTTTATGTTCAATTACTGCACCGATTTAAATTTCCTACAAGGCAATATTATATTTACTGCTCCTTTAGCTTCCTCTTAGAACTTCCAGCTAACTTCGCTATTTTCCAAAGAATGCCTGCAATTATAACCACAATCAGTAGCGCTCCACCCACGAGGGTTCCAATGACATCCACGCTGTGGTAGGCAAAGAAACCCAGATCCTGGCCAGCCACTCGCATGTGGTACGCTCCCTTGTGCCGCAGCACATACTCTGTCCACCAGATGGCCGTGTCCAGTGGAGCCATGGGCTGATCCCGATACCTATCCGACATTTTTTTGGCCGTCTCAGCAAATTCCGGCTCCTTAAGAAGCCGCTCAATGGTCTCCTTAAATTCCTGCTGGGTCATTGTATTGTGATCCAGTCCCAAGCCAAATCCCGCCTTGGTGGCCCGCTTAACATTCAGGAACTGATCGTAGAAGAAGGGCAGCCCCAGAACAGGTTTGCCATGATGGATGCTCTCGATGGTGCTTAGCAAGCCGCCATGGGTGATGAACAGCTTCACCTTCGGATGGGCCAGGATATCGGGCTGGGGAAACCACTTGCTAATGAAAACATTTGGGGGTTTTCCCGGCAACTGGTCCTCCTCAAATTTCCACAGCACTCTCTGCGGCAGAATGGCGAAGGTCCTCAGAATCAGTTCCCTTTTGTCAGCTGGCAGATCCTTGCTCTTGACATTAGAGCCGAGAGAAAAGTAGATCACGCCCTGCTCTCCGGCACCCTGAATGAAATCCTCAATATCCTTGGGCAAAGGAGCTGGCTTGTGGGAAATGTGCAGGCCTCCAACTTGGATCATATTCGGAACGTAGGGTCGCGGGAAGCTCAGCGAGAAGTGCTGATTGAGCAGCACCAGCGAAAAGTTCCTGTTCAGCTCTGAGAGTGGAACCCTTGCCGAGGCCAATGGGAAGTGCTCCGCATACATTTTCTCGTGCTCTGGCATGTGGACATATCTGTAGTTTAGCCAGGCAATCGAAGTGTCCACAAAGTTGTGCACCCGCTCCGAGAAAGTCATACGATCGGTGAGACCCGCTGTTACTAGGGGAATATAGGATAGAGGAGAGACATTGCCAACCAGTTCATCGATGTTGTAGTCGGTGCCAAAGGTGGAGATGCCAATGATGGGTGCATTGAAGTGGGCCGCAAACCCGTAGTAGGCATCCGAGCGCACAACCTCCACAATGATAAGATCGTAGTGATCCTTTCCAGGTGGCAAGAGGGTCTCCTGCACCTCCTTGTTGTTAAGAACAGACCGCGTGATGCCCACAAAAAATTTGTTTAGAAAGTTGTTCTCCTCCCATATGTTCATGGGGGCCTCAACCTCCTTTATGATTTCTGAAAATGGAAGTAAATACAAAACAATTATGAAACTCAACAAGAAAATGAGTTCAAGAGCACTCTTTACCATTGTAATTGTCGAACACTTCCAGGATGGGAATATCTCGAAAGTTCTTAACTGGTTTCTTCTGGGGAAAAGCATTGATCGAGGTCACCTCATGACCCCGGGATGCCAGAGTCTTTAGATAGGGCACCACATTGATGTACTGCGATGGTCCTGGAAAGGGAAATATGGCCAGTATCCTGGCTGCCTCCAAAATAGGGAGGATCAGCAACAAACTGCACAAACGAATGACCAGCATAGTCTCGGTCCAGCAAACTCAAGAGATGAACTGAAACTGTGAAAACACATTACGCTGTCTGCGGCTATTAGATAAGACACTGATAGAGACACAGACATGCGATGGCAATTCGTTTGAGATGCGATTACAGAAATTACGTAGGCGAACCACATCTCACCGTCGCACCCCATCGCAGCATACAATTTAAAGTGAGGAAGCAGGGTATGATGGAACTTGAGATACTTGTAATAATTATCACATAAGCTTGAATATATTTTCATAAAAAGTGCCTTATTATTATCAGAATTTAATCATATTTCGTCTGACAATAACAAACATTTTAAGAGGAACAGCGCTTTAAATATCTTTACGTAAAGAAAAGACTAAGTCGACTTATCTGCTAATTCTGATCACGAATTAATATTCTTCATAGAATCGCAGATGCCTCCTTCCGCCTTTTATATAAATTTTGGTTTACACTCAGGTATAATACCCTTAAACCCTTTACATGCCAGGTATACTAATAAATTGCTTAATGAATAAACATCTTGGTTTTTTATACAAAAATATTATGAAACCAAAAGACTGAAAAAACTATATAAAATTTATTATTTTAAACACTTTTATACTTTCGTTAATATTTCTTTCTAAATGCATTTTTGAAAAGTATATTTATAACGCAATTTTGGTTCTATATTTTTTTTAGTGTAATGTCTAGTATGTTTGTGACAGCCCGAATTAGGTTGATAAAAAAAGGTTGAAGTTTATGCGTGCTGAAAAAAAATTTTTTAATGATTACGTTAGATGCTTTGACAGTTTATGCCGGAATATATGAATTTTAATGCCTTCATCTCTCGCAACCAATATATATTTTCATAAATTTTTACTCGGTTTCTATTAGCTATATTTAAGAACCAAGTAAGTTACAAGATTTAAATACCCACATATTCGCATTCATTTTCCAAAATAATAACACACATTTTTTTTCACACGGTGGGCTTTAATCTCAAACAAAATGTTGTTCTTATTTGCTATGAGTATGGTTAGGAGTGCTTCAAAAACAAAACAAACAACAGATAGGTGACTGTATTAACGCGACTAGTTAATGGACTTTAATTGGTTACTGGGTCTTCAATTTGCTCGCCAACTCACGACGCCTGCCGATGATATAACCGAGGCCCCTCAGTAGGTAGTTCAGAGCAATCACAAAGATCAGTGTGGCGACAGTAGCGACTGCGATGAGCAATCCCCAGGTGTCAAGGCCGTGCAACTCGATAAAACTGAGATCGCGGGAGGCACACCTCAAGTGCTTGGCTCCCTTGTGCCGCAATACGTACTCCGTCCACCAAACGGCACGCTCCAGGGCATTCTCCTTTTGATCACGGAACAATTTGGACTTGGTTTGAGCCGCTGCCGCGTAGCTGGGATTGCTCAGCAGTTCCTGGATCAAGGATGTGAGCTCCGTGGCATTGGCACTCCACAAATCAGCGCTGAGGCCATAACCCGCCTGCTTCGCCCGCTGGATATTCAAATGCTGATCGTAGAAGACGGGCAGACCCAGAACGGGTTTCCCAAAGAAAATGCTCTCAATGGTGCTTAGTAGTCCGCCATGGGTAATGAATAGCTTCACATTAGGATGGGCCAGTAGGTCCGGTTGGGGAAACCACTTGCTAATGAAAACATTCTCCGGTTTTCCAGGCAGCTGATCGTCCTCGAATTTCCACAGGACGCGCTGTGGCAAGCTAGCAAAAGTCTCCATCAGAACCTCCCGCCGGGCTGGCGGTAGGTCAGTACTCTTGATATTCGATCCCAAGGAGAAGTATATGACTCCCTCGGAAGATTGATCCACAAACTCGGCTAGGTCTTTGGGCAACTCCTGAACCTTTCGCTGCTGCTGCAAATGCAGTCCGCCGACCTCAATCATATTGGGCAGGTAGGAACGCGGATAACTCAACGAAAAGTGTTGACCCAGCAATACTAACGAGAAACTATCCATAACATCCTCCAAAGATTGCCGGGCAGATGGAAAGTATTTTGCATACAGCTGCCTCTGTGTGGGCAGGTGGACAATCCTCTTGTGCAGCCAAATGACGACGGCCTCCCACACATTCCACAGACGATCCTCGAAACCCATTCTCTCCGTGCGCGAGGAGAGAAGCATTGGATTATAGGACAATGGCGAGATATTGCCCATCAATTCATCAATGTGACGATCAGTTCCATATGAAGAGATACCCATGGTCAGGGCTCCGAAATGCTGGGCCAGACCGAAGAGAGCCTCATTCTGCACGGTTTCCATTATGACCAGGTCGAAGCTCTCCTGACCAGACAGTAAACGCTTCACGGCAGGCTCATCTAGCACACTTGTGGTCAGCATATTAAGAAAATCCGTGGTCATGGTCAAAACAGTCCATTGACTGGCTGCCTGGTCGTAGGCCAAGTTTGAAAAAGCTGAAATATAAAAGCGTTAAGATAAGATATTCTCTCGAAGTGAGCTTTTTTAACAACTTAGATTTAATCAGTTTCAAATTGAAAAAGATCGATCAATGCAATGGCAACAGTTAGAGCATTTTTACTAGATAATTCTTTAACTTATCAAGTGCACTTACCCGCCATTATTTCGTGTATTTTCTTGGCTCCAATAACCCGAAAGTTGGGCTCGATTTTATCGCTGCCAAAAGTGTTAATCACGGTAACATTATGACCGCGACGGGACAACTCCTTCAAATACTGCTCCGCGAATATATACTGCGATCGTCCCGGGAAGGGAAACACGGCCAGAATGCGTGAACTTTGAACCTCACCCTCGACGGCGGTGGCCCCCAGTCCCATACCCACCAGAAATACGAATACCAGGCACCCGAGAAACGGGCCCAGTCCAGAAAATAACATTCTCATTACCAAAGCAACCACAGCGATTCGCTGGCAAACGACAACTAATCTCGAATAGAAAAAAAATGTCCATATATTTATCGAGGAACGACAATTAAAAGCATTGCCAAATTTTGCTCGCTCTGGGCTCCGGAGGTTCACTGGAGCGAGACACTAGTTTGTTTTTAAATAAAAGTAAGTTCTCTCTATACTTTTAAATTTATTAATGTATTTATATATTTTTAGCGTCACCGGCTTGCTTCTGGAAACTGCGTTGATTGTTTACGTTTACATATACTATTTGGTTGTTATGCAAACTTTGAGAGAAGTGAGAAGCGCTCTCTTTGGCTGTACATTTCTCTTGAGAACTGAATCAAACTCTTTGTTTCTCAGTACGTATGTATCTCTCTTGTTTGTTTTTGTTTACTCGAACTTTCAATTGAACGTTGTTTTTTTGCTCAGAGAACTGATGAGTGTATACTCTACAGCTAATGAGTTGTTGATCATATCAGTTTTAAGATCTATCTTAGAGAAATAAACAAGTTATGTTATTTTCAATAACAATGAATTTGAACACGGCTTTTATTTTTCAGTAATGGTAATATTGAATATAATAATGAAAATTTACATTTGTAGAAATTTGTAGAAAATCGTAGTTATAACAAAGTTTTATATATTCCTAATATTCTCTAAAAAAATATACTTTTTTTAGATTCAACACAAAGTTTTTACTAAGCAATATAGTACAAATAAATAAATATATTAAACTGAATAAATTTCCTGTGCAGTGCATTTTGTAGAGCATTTTTTTAATTTTTAAGTTGTATTACACCTTTATTTCACATTTATAGCCCCGTAAATCATATATAAAAATAATAAATATTTGTACAGAGGCAATAATTGACCAATAGTCCCGTAATTAAAATTACTGAATTGCCTGATTTTCGGCAGAATACAAGTTTTCGAGTAACCATTCGGAAAATAAACTTGGAAACACTTTCAACCTTCAGAGAGGCAGGGAATAATTAAGATTAGATACAGATATTGCTCTTATCCTTCATTGTTGCTGTTTAAATCAATCTAAAAACAATAACAGTCATCGAAATCAACCTAAAAACACTAATATATTTGCAAAATTACTTTGGGAGACCAGTTGTTTAGAGATTTTAAACCTACATATATTTGAAATACTATCACATATTCATAAAAATGTATATCATAAAGCTGTAAAAGTTGTACTTTACTCACATAGGTCTTAATACTAATTCATTTCTGACGGATAACATTAAAAGTTACTCTATTTTCAAGAAATTATTTTAAAAAATCTGTTGTTACCTCAAAAAATTAATATTGAAACAAAAATACTTATATATTTTAACGATGAAACTTATCAAAGCATAGATAGGCCAAAATCGCTCCGTCATTCGGACCAAATAACCGAGGAGACACCGCCACTTGAACAAAATCAAAAAAACGACGGCCACCACCAGGGTCAATCGGATTCCCACCATCAGGAACTTGTCCACGGAATAATATTCTACCAGCTTTACATGGGATGGGGAGACCTTCAAATGATGTGCACCCCTGTGCCGCAGGACATACTCCGTCCAGTAAACGGCCACGTCCAGAGGATGATTTAGCTGATCCCGAAATCTTTCAGATAGGGCCAACGAATTTTCTTGAAATCTTGGGTCGCTTATCAACCGATTCACAGCATCCTTAAGCTCCTTTCCAGTCACACTTTCGATGTTTACCTGAAGAGCAGCACCCTCCTCCTGCAAGACATCCAAGTTCCGGAATTGATCGAAAAACAGAGGCATGCCGAGCACCGGCTTTGCATAGTAAGCTGCCTCAATGACACTCAGCATTCCGCCGTGGCTAATGAAGAGCTTCACATTTGGATGCGCCAAAATGGCCTGCTGGGGCAACAGCTTCGCCAGGTAGATATTATCTGCTACCGCGCACGGTGGCTCACCTTCGAATTTCCAGATCACTCGCTGTGGCATTAGCCTAAAGGTCTCCAGAAACATTTTCTTCCGTTCTTCTGGCAGAAACATGACCTGCAGCTCCACACCCAAGGCGAAGTATATCACACCGTGCTCCGCCTTGTCAATGAACTGTTGCAAATCCTTCGGAAGCTTTGGCACCTCTTTCGGGATGTGCAAGCCGGCCACTTCTACCATGCCCGGAACACTGGACCTGGCCCGAAACAGACTGAAGTGCTGGTTGAGTAAAATCAGAGAGAAGCTCTGCCGGATCTCCGAGAAGCTCTTTTCTAAGTGGCTAAAGAAGTGATCATGGACTAGTTTCAGTTTCGGAAGGAACACCAGTTGCAACAACAGCCACTCTTCGGTGGTGTAGTACCAATGGTACAGACGGTCCCAAAAGCTTGTAGAGGAAGTCTCTCCAATGGGCATCAGGGGCTCCAGGGCCAAGGACGATCCGTGTCCCAATAGACTGTTCACATTCCAGTCCGCTCCGCAAGTGGACAGCCCTATCAGCTGGGCGTTAAAGTGAATTGCCAAGCCAAAGAGCACATCGGTGTAGGTAGGTTCCACAACCACCAAGTCGAAGGTAGCATTCGATTGCACCAACTTACGAACTTCAAAATTATTAAGCACATTCAGAGCTGCGTTAATCATGAGTCTCGTCAGAGAAGTACATTCTTCCCACTTGCCAATCGATCTGGTTATTATCGTCAACTCTTCAAATTCTAGAATAAAAATGCAATAACAAATCAATTAACTAAGAAAGCTGGTGTAGCAATTACAAATCAATCAACTAAGAAAGCTGCGGTAGCAGTTTAAGACTTTACTGCCACAAGAATTTCGAATGATCTGCCATTATAATTCAAAGGTTTAGACAGCTATTCGATCTATCAGCCCCAACACATTGTAGGGTGTGAATGTGTTATCTTTGAAATGTATGTTTAGGGTGGCTGCAATAACGCCCAGTGCAATAAAGCCCATGGGCGTTATTTCTCAAAAAAAAATGCAATAATGCCCATGGGCGTTATTGCCAAAAAAAAATGAAATAAGGCCCAAGAATCTTATTTCACAATTTTCGTGGGCATTATTTCACAAAAAATGTGCAATAACGCCCGCTGGCAGATCACACTATCTACTTCGGAAATTGGTAATTTATATTCTGATCTTCTCCGGAAAATATCAAACAGTGCCTTAGCAGTGGCGTGAGCCACTGCTTTTACAGTAAAAACTTTGAAACGCCGTAAAAGCAGTGGCTAACGCCACTGCTAAGGCTGACGGCAGAGTGCGAGCGAGAAGCGAAGCGATAATATTGAGCGAGAACGAGCGATAAATCGCTTCATGTATTTTTATATGAA
>VNJT01005859.1:0-12184 GCA_008042655.1 Drosophila burlai | reverse complement strand
GCCCTGGGAAGGCTCCGTTCGAACACAGCTGGATTAACCCCTCAGCTGCGAACCGAAAGTCAGAGGGCACGGGTCGCGTTACACGCCTGACTTGAGGGGAGGTCGTTTAAAGACTTGCCCAGGTCTCGGTAGGGAAGTGGAGTCAAAGGAGTGTGGATAGAGGATTCACGGGAGACTGCCGCTCGTATTAGCCGTACCTTAGTAAGTTTCCAGGAGGTACCACGCGGAGGACCCTCTCCGAGGAGAGGGTGGTGTCTAATAAATTGATATTCACCTACGAGTCGACTTGATGCACCAGAAAGCCAAGGAATATACATCAGCAAAAACTCTGCTGATCTTGCATTGGTCTGATGCACCCTTACCACCTTACCACCGTCGCCGAAATACAAATACATGCATTCAGCGACTGTCGTATTAAAAAAATAAGTAAGAAAGCTACAGTCGTTCGTGAACGACTGTTATATACCCTGTACCAAAATATATCGCCGCTCGAATTAGCTCTTTGACAACGATAAACAAAAGTCGGCTGATCGCGACTTTTGCCTATTAGAGAAATGTAAACAAACTCGCTCTTTGCAAAACCACCACCATCTCATGCACTTGCGTGTGCAAGACAGATAAAGAGATAACCCCTCTCTCTTTTTTTGCGCACGGGAGTTAGTTTCTTGCGCTCATCAGTTTTGTTGTTGTTTTTTGGGATGCTCCTGTTGCTAGCTGCCAAATAGATAGCACACTGATAAGTAAGTAACTTTTGAGTTTTTACCCGATCTTTCCCAGATTTTCGGTTTTGATACATGTTCTACATATGCATGCCTATGCACAAAAAGAAAGATCTATGGTAATATTTGTGGCTGCAAAACGTTTTTATTGATTTGCGGGGGAGTGGGTGGGAAAATCTGAAACAAACTTGATCTGTGGCCAAAACATTCCGACCTACATACCGAATTTGGTGGCTCTAGCTCTTATAGTTGCTGGGATCTAGGCGTTCATACAGACGGAAAGACAGCCATGGCTATATCGACTTGGTTGTTGATGCTGATCAAGAATCTATATACGTTATGGGGTCGGAAATGCTTCCTTCTGCCTGTTACATACATTTTCACAAAATTAATATACCTTTGTACCTACGGTACAGGGTATAATAAATCCCTAAAAGGGAAATATCGCCCTGAGCAAAAGCACAGCATTTTATCGTGAACGGAGCAGCGGTCGATTCAGTTACCTGAATCCTTCGTTTGCCGCTTTGCTGAACTAGGGTTCATACGAAAAGCCATCCCCGTTCGACATAGATTTCTACGCAGCGTCGTTCACGGCATGAATCAAAGTTCGACTGGGGGCTATATAAAGCGGCCGGCTGGCCTCATATCTTTACTCAGCAGCCGACAGCGATTGTAGTTATATATTGGTAAATATATTGTAGTTAGCTACCCTTAGTAGTTTGCCTTTTCCCCGTTCCCCCTTCTCCCTCTCGGCTCGGACCCCCGATCCGCCGTACAGCGCCGTTGCGTTTGTGTAGTTCTTCCACGGTGATCCTTCGATGCAGTAAGAGCTGCAGCTTGTAGATCGGGTGCACTTCGATAATTATGTTGCTGACATTTTTGGCACAAAAGCCCTTGGCTTTAAGGGCTTCTTGAATTTCAGAGGGGGAAACGTTAGGTTCGATTCCTTTTATTACTACTTGCAGTCTCTTGCTGCTTTTTAGTTGATAGGTGTAAAAGTTCTGTTTTGCTTGCTCCAGGTAATAAGACACAGCTCGGAAGTGTTCTTCGGACTTCGTTCAAAATTTGGTTTCGTGGATGTTCGCTTTAATAAGCGGAACAACATGGAAATTATCGTTCTCGCCCACCGCAGCAATTTTGTTGACCAGGGCTTTTGAGCTTTTTTCCCTTATATAAAAAGGTGGGGGCTTTGGTTTCTTTCGAGTCTCCTGCCCCTGCTCAGCCTGGTTGTTCTCCGCCTATGCTAAGATAGAGAATCGGGTTTCGTTTCAACTCCTAATTTGTTCGTTGCTATTGTTGGTACGGTTGATCTTTGGTTTATTACACAACGTGTTCACTGGACTAAGCTTACTCTTAATCTGGATGTATCGATCCATACCGGTCTGTACAGCCGGGACCGCTTGTTGCTTTTCGAAACTTACGGTTTTTGTTGCCATTGTATTTCGCTCTGCAGCCGTTGGCACCGAATTCGCAATATTGGTACTTGATTTAGTTGGAGCTGCTTTCGCTGTGTCTGCAGAAATTATAGCACTGCTAGTTGTTGGAGCTTCTTTCGTCAAAGCCGGCGGTGGTGGGGTTGACATTGGTAGCTCCATGATGCAGGAGTTGGGGTGAGCAGAGAGGGTGAGCAAGAGCTGGCTCTCTTGTTGTCGACGGTCAGTAGAGCCAAGTTGCTCTTTGTCGACTTCTTATTTTCATCGATAACGCGAGTTGAGAAATAAGAGTAACAGGCGTTTCTTAGGTTTACGGAGCTTGTACGCTCATTCTTCGGATCGCTGCTCATTTTTCGAGCTTATTTTGCGTGGCACTTATTAGTTTAAATTAAATAAGCACTTGTGTTAATCATAACACTAATTATGATTATATTTTTCTTTGTTTTTAAATAGTTAGCGTCTTTTCGCACTGTTTGGACTAATCCAGTATAATATTCTTTAAGTTTTCTCTAATTCAGCCACTTTTTTATACACTTTTTTACGATTTTTTTTTTTTTGAATAACAAAACAACTTTTCTTAAAAACAGGGGTGCCAAGCAAAACACAGTGGTTTTGATTTCCGCTAAGCCAATTTCTCGGTGCCATTGAACATCGAATAAGTTTTGTGTTTTTAGTTTTTTCACAAACCATTCGATATTGGCTGGCAGGGCTGCCATGTTGCCAGATGAAATCACGCATATATTTGATTAGCAAATATTTTATTTAAATTACACAGGCCGACAAAATCAGCTCGACCCTCTGACCCAGAAACCAGTATATACTTTTCCGAAGATTTTTGGTGCGCTGAATTCGAATCCGAAGTCGAAATTTCCGAATTGGCTCTGGTTTCCGAGATATCCTAACCTAAAAAAAGAGGTATTTCATCAAACTCAACAGTATTTGAAAGGGCAAGGGTTATACTTTAAGATGGCTTTTTTAGTATTTTCAGTAAAAGAACAAATTCGACGCATAACCTTAACCTTGCACTTTTAGGTTCAGGCCCGTAGCTACGTACGGGAAAGTACGGGCATTGCCCGTACTGTCGACTTGTTTGCCCGTACAGCCCGTCTAAGAAAAAACCGGAACTAAGTAATTTAAAATAATATACAATCGACATGGAATTATTAGGCGTTTAAGGTGTAGGTGCTCTCTGTTTTAAGGTGTAGGTTCCGTAATTCTTAAGATAACCAATAGAGGTGCAGAAACATCGATGGAAACATCGATGCATCGATGTTTTTGAAATTTCCGAAAACATCGATGTTTTTTTTTTACCATCGATGTTTCTGTGTCGTCACTATCTAATGCTAAAATAAACGTAAATTTCATGAATTTAAAAAATAAAAAAAAAATTTTTAAAACTTCGATGTTTCATCGATGTTTCATCGATGTTTCTGCACTTTTACCCACATCGATGTTACATCGATGTTTTTTGTGAAAAACATCGAAACATCGATGTCTCCAAACATCGATGTTTCTGCACCTCTATTAACCAATTGAAATTTGGGAGCAGACTCTAGAAACATATATCAATCCAAAAATGCAAAAAAAAAATCGATTTTTTCGACCACACAAGGTAGAAACCCCCCTTAAAGTGAATTGATTTGAAAAACTCGAACTCCTGGTTGAACTCGTATCTAAATTTTGAATTTCAGAAATGCAAAACACTTTAATTTTAAAAATATCTTCTTCCTGCAAATGTGCGGCGGGTGGATATAAGAAAAAATCCACCTTGTGCCATATGTTTAGATTTGCCAGCCAAATGTCTCGAATATTTTGTGTAATTTTTTCTTTTAGCAATGCTACTGCAGAAAGGTCTAAAATATTGGGCTCGCATAATCCTAAAATTTTGTTAACGGAAGGCAATACAATGCATATAGATGGTGAGCTAGCCGTTTGCAACTCCTTAAACACTCGCTCAAAATCTTCCAGATCTACTAGAACCTTTAATCTGAATTTTTTACTTTTATATGGATTTCAGTGTTACTTAATATTGCTTACACACCGGGTCGGGTGGAAGGAGGTATATACTCTGAGCACCTGGGATTAAACGTCTCTTTTAGGCTACCCGACCAGGCGGAAGTTTACTTGATCAACTCCCCCCAACCAGGGTCAGAGCTCCCATTTGCATATTTTCGGATAGTCAGGCAGCCCTGAAGTCACTTGAAGCTATCTCTTCAAACTCGAAGACCATCAACGCCTGCCGCAGATCTCTTCACGAGATGGCGAAGCAGTACGACCTTCACCTCATATGGGTTCCAGGACATAGAGACATCGAGGGTTACTGCGCTGCCGATGATCTGGCCCGGCAGGGTACAACCTTCCCTCTTCAACCGGAGAGGGAGTTAGTTGACATGCCCATGGCCACTCGCAGACTATTCTGTAGGGAGCACTTCCGTCTCCTCGCGGACCGGAAATGGGAAAACCTAATCTCCTCCCGCCACGCTAGAATGATCTGGCCACGCCGATCAGCTAAGCGCTCCAAGAAGCTATTGGCATTAAGCAGGGAAAGCTGCGCCCTTGCCGTTAGGGCTCTTACTGGTCACTGGCTACTTGGAACGCATGCGTGTAGGTTGTCGGTGCACCATAACCATAACGACTTCTGTAGAAGCCGTAGGGAAAAGGAGGAGACCGCACTTCACCTCCTCTGCCACTGTCCGGCCCTAAGCAGACGAAGACTGCCATATCTGGGCTTGTTCACCTTTATGGATCTCGCCAAGCTAAGCGAGGCATCACCGAGGCAGATAACCCGGTTCATCCAAGGATTGGTCATCGGCCCATGGGAACATGTAGCGGACGGGGGATCCAAACCTACGCGGCATTACAAGGAGCCTCCTCAGGCTCACTGCTCTAACCTAACCTAACTTATGCTGTATATTTTGCCTTTTTGAAATATTTCATTATTTTTTTTTTCAGGTTAAAATCAATGGTCTCGTCAAAAGAGGGGAGGATTTTATTTTTTATTTATTTCGTAAATAAACAACTAAATTGAACTAAGAAAAGAATTTCCTATCGTTTTCTATTAGGTTTGGGAGCATTTGACCATTAGATCCATTAAAAAAAGTCTTTGAAAAATCGTGTTTTAATTTTAATTTTATTTAATTTTATTAATATTTCGGGTCACAAAGTGTGTGCAATATAATGACATATGGCAGGACAAAGGATATTTATTCTAGTTTTACTCTGCAAAGTTTCATTTTTTTTTTAATTTTTGAGAAAATCACAATAGTCAACTAACCTCGGGGCCAGGTCCATACAAAATAGGGCAGCAAAAATTGGAACTCTTATAACTCCAGTTTAAGAGTGTGTGCCAATATGCACGGTATATTGGCTTGTAGGGGAGGCATAGAGAATATTTGGTGAACATTTCATTAGATTTTAACCTTCAGTTTTTGGGAAAATCGCTTTACAGTGGGCGAGGTATGTGGGCTGATAACAGAGGCGCGAACTATGAAAGTGGAACCAAATGTAAGAGAACCAGTTGCTGAACCAGACAACGGAATCATTAAAAAAAAAAAATACTAGATTTAAAAACATGAAGAATTTGCCATTGCAAAATTTGGAACTTCGAAATTGGCCGGAATATTATTTTTCTCGTCGTGGACGACCGACACGCCTCCTGATTGGCGACACCGGAAGCTTTTAGGCTTCAGTAAATTTCTTTTTGTAGTTTTAAATCATTTTAGTGTGTAGTTTTTTTGTGAAAAAAGTCCAAACCCAAATATTTATTTATCAGGGGTGCCACAGAAACCACTTCCGCTGCAAAAACCCTGAAAAATGATTCCGAGGTGCCACAGCACTTCAACTCAAATATTTTTCGGGTATTTGAAAACACACAACTTGACGTCAATTTCGATGCCTACCACATCGATAGATTCGAAATTTTGAAGTCGGGTTTAGTAGAGCTGTCGAGCTTCTTTTATTTATTTTCGCGCCAAAATTTTAAACTTTTTTTTTAATAAAAGTAAAAAAAAAAACTAAATTAATTATTAAAATAGGTTAAATAACATTATTTAAAGAATAATATAACCCAACCCCTACCATTTTACAATAACACAGGCCGACAAAATTTTGACCCAGAAACCAGTATATACTTTTCCGAAGGTTTTCGGTGCGCTGAATCCGAATCCGAGGTCAAAAATTTCCGAATTGGCTCTGGTTTCCGAGATATCCTAACCTAAACAGGCCCGTAGCTAGACCTAACTGGTAGTACGAGCACAAAGTAATGAAGGACGGGCAGGATTATAAATGCGAAATAAATGATTTGAAGAATGATACGTAAAATCGTTTATGTATTTATATGTATATTCTTTTATACTTTATATATTCTTGAAATTATATTATAGTTGAGCAAATCTAATACAACTGCAGATTACGATCTTTTCTATCATTAAATTTTCTTAGAATCATGTTTATATTCAATGCGATCGTTCTATTTCTTTCAAAAGCCAAGTAAACAAGATCAGACATGCGAGCAGGCGCTGGGGCCTATTGATTGCAGTCAATGTTGAAAACGTTGATTCGGAAGTTGCTGTACTACAACCGAATGTCTCAACAGCTGCCATTAATTCGAACGTTTCTTGGAAAGCAGCACGATACCTGAAAAGTACCTCTAGTCTTGTCCCATCATGTCCCATCTTCTCGATTCATCAAAAAGTTTTTCACAACTGTCAATTCTTCTTGACAAGGAACTGTCAAACCTTAAAATATATGAATTCAAGCATGTTAGTTAAAACAGGTACTGAAGCAAAACTTCAAACGCGTTTTACTCGAAACGACATTTTTTGACCTTGCGGAAGTGATTCAAGCCAGACGAGTTGAGCAATCGCCACGCAATTTTAAAGTATCGTGTATTAGAGGCTTCTCCATGGCTGGTACCAAAATCTTTAAAAAATATTGAATATTTTTCATTTTTTATAACAATTAATGTCGAAAAAAGTGCGTAAAATCGAGTTTTTCATTTAAAATCGCATACATTTTTCAATTTTTATTCTTTTTTCGCAATTCTGGTACCAGCCATGCGCAAAAGTATACAAAGTAAGAATATATTTAATTTTTGTGTTTCAGATCCTTTGGGGCAGCAGCAGGACTTCCGTGAGCGTAAAAAGGCGTTCCATTGCTCAAAATTTTAATTCAACTGAGTGGTGGAAAAATAATGAGAAGGGTTAACCTCTTTTGCCGAAGTTAGCATTTAAAATATTATCAATACCAGCCAGTAGCGCAGCAGCAGAGAGAGTGCCAAAAAACACCCTGTGTTTATCGGGTGCACTTAGAGTGCGGATGCCTTGCTGCAGTTCTCGAATAAGAATATTACTGTTCAATAAATATGTCTACGATATTTTTATTTTAGAAATTCATTTTTTCAGTCGTATAAGGAATACCCTAAACATAAATATTTTTTATACAAAATTTATCGATATATTTATTATATTTTTATATCCTTCTTTAAAAAAGTAACTGGTCACACTTGACAACTTTCCGGCGTTTTTGCAGCTCATTTTAATAAATAAAATTAAATTACAACATGGCAGATTGGGTTAAAAAAGCTGAAGACCAGGAAGTTTCGAAGATGGTATTTGTTGTTTAGATCAACCATTTTATTCGACAGAAAATAAAAATATATATTTTTTTTAAGGTCAACCAACTAAACATAGAATCAGATGACAATCTTCAAGAAATCCCAGTTACTAAATATAGTGATGGAAATGAGCCCGATGTTGCAGAGTAAGTTTTCCACAATCCTAACCGATAGTTTGCTCTTTTGCACAAATATTAATTATTTTTACATACAGTGGCTTATTTCAATCAGTTAAGTTTTAAAATAATTTTTGGAATTTAAAGTTTATTTCATAACTGCTTCTATACCATTTAAAGTATAGTGTAATGTTAGGAAAATATTTAAAGACTCCTGGCAGGTTCGCAATGTAATGGTATCTTTATTGAATTGTTCTATGTACCTGAGTACAATTGATAAATGTGTTTTTTATGATTTTTTTTTTTAACTTCATGTTACATTTTTAAATTTATTTTATTTATGTGGATAATAGATGTACAAAATGAATGAGCTTTACATATATTTAATAATTCATTGTTTCTTATTTAGATAATATATTATTACAACTATTCTTTAAAGAAAATTTATATATGTGCAAATCTGAGTTATTAACAAAAAAGTTATCATATACATTTGTAATATTGCTTAAATGTTTTTTATTATGATATAGTGTCTTTTGTTGCTCTAAATATGGCAACCGCCTTGGCATTGAATTAACCAACCATCATATAGCTGCCATAGGAATATATGTATCAATTCATTTAGTTTGTTCGCAAAATTTTTCGCTCAACATTTTTGTTCGCAACGAGAAAGCGGAAAGTCAGAACGTTTTTCTTCTCCTTCTACTTACTGCAAGGGTATTTAAACTTCGGCATGCCGAAGTTAGCTTTTTTTTCTTGTTTTACCTTTTGGAAGGTGTGAAAATTAAACAAAAAATTAAAAAAAAATCGTACTCGGAGAATATAATAAGTATATAATAATAAAATAAATAAATAAATAAAAAAAAAAAAAATGCTATTTATACTTCGTATACCGTTCAACTTGTATGTATAGGAGCGTTATCCTGTTGAAATACAAAATTCTCTCTTCAGAAAATGCTATCACCTCAGTTTCCAAGAGATCCGTGTATATTTGCGCATTCATGCGACAAGGCGCAAATCATATTGAAAATTAACCAAAGCTAAAAGAAGCCCAAACCATTAGCCGGGGATGCCTGGGGTCTCGCCAATCCATCTTGCCCGTCTAAATGGATTTTTTTTCCATCACTTAAGGTCACATTACGGAATTCACAGTCCCAAAATGTTTATTTTACATAACAGACAAGTCGAGCAATTTTATTTTTGGCAATTTGGGTTTTGGCACTTTTACTTCAAATCTGAGGTGCAAATCCTTCCGGCAAATCTGTTGTACCCGTTGGCTTGTTATTGGCAACTTCAATTCTGCTTTAATTTGGGCACAGCTCATACTTTTTCCAGTTGCCAAAATTTTAATGTGGCGCTTCGTTCGGCCATCAACCTTAGGAGTTTGTTCTGAGCATACTTTTGCAGACTTCAGGAAATTTGTTATTGTATTCCGATACGTATTCATTGTTGTAGCAATAACACCCATTTTGACACCACATTCAAAAATGGTTTTTATTTAACTCTGCTCCTCTTTCGTTAATTTGGTTCCCATTTTAATTATAGGGTACCGTTTATTTAACGCAACTCTTTTAAAAAAACTCAATATAATTATACCCTTGCAAGGTATTATAATTTTAGTCAGAAGTTTGCAACGCAGTGAAGGAGTCATTTCCTACCCTATAAAGTATGTATATTCTTGATCAGCATCAACAGCCGAGTCGAATTAGCCAGGTCCGTCTGTCTGTCCGTCCGTTTCTACGCAAACTAGTCCCTCAGTTTTGAATATATCAGCTATCTGAATAAAACTTTGCACATATGTATGCTTCTATATGCTCTCACTACTATATATGTATGTCGGAACGGGCCCGATCGGACGACTATATCATATAACTTCCATAGGACCGATCGATAAATTTTTAGGAAAAAAAATAGAACCTAGCCAATTTTCAACATATTTTCATAAAATTTCAGACGTGGCCATTTTGTAATATTTTAGAATTTCGTTTTTTTTTTATTTAAATCGGACCAATATATCTATAGCTGTCATAGGAATATATATATAAATTCATTTACTTCGTTCGCAACATTTTCGCTCGCAACGTTTTTCGCTCTCAACATTTTTCGTTCGCAACATTTTTCAGCGGCAGTTCATACCCCAATTCGACCAATTTGGCGTTGGCGAGGGCGGACGTGTGAGCCGGTGCGTTATCATGGTGGAAGATCAGTTTTTTCTTTGCCAAATGGGGCCGTTTTTTCTTTAATTCGGTGTCGAATCGACCCAATAACTTTGTGTAGTACTGCCCTGTTATCGTTTTTCCCTTCTCCAGGTTTATGAATCTTAGAAAACGGTGGCCATCACTTTCCCGGCGGATGGGACAGTCTTCGCCTTCTTCGCCTTGTTGTACGGAGTGAGCAAACGCGGCACCCATCGCGGCGAAATCTTTTTTATGCCCAAAATTTCATGGAAGTCCTGTCTTCCCACGCGATCTTTTAAATTGCCTACGGTGTCAGCTATCTCTTGTACCTTCAATCAGCGGTCTGCCAATACGAGATCGTGGATTTTTGTAACGTTTTCCTCCGTGGTAGCCGTTTCCGGGGCACCCGGACGTTGCTCGTTATACCAATTTTTAATGGTCGCCATCGAAGGAGAAGAGTCACCGTACACAGTATCCAAACGCTCTTTGATTTCATTGCTCGATTACCCTTCTTATTTTTCCATTTTTCTGAAAACCTCGGACACTCGCTTTCATACTCGATTAAAACTAAACTACCAGTCCGATCCGGCTGAAATTTCAACAGAAGCTTTCTGACCCGGGCCATTCCGACTTATATAGTAGTAAGAGCAAATAGAAGATTATCAAGTCTCATTCAGATAGCTTTAAAACTGGGGAACTAGTTTGCGTATAAACGAACGGACGGACGGACAGACGGACAGACGGACATGGCTAAATCGACTCTGTTGGTGCTGATCCAGAATATATGTACTTGCAAACTTCTGATTAAAATTATAATTCCCTGAAAGGGTATAAAAATGGATACATGTCTGAGTACTGAGTACAATTAATTTCTCGATCGCTCCCATGGCTTCTTTGTACACTGCGCGTCATCAGATTAGCGCTCCTGTATGGCTCCGTTTTTCTTATATCCTGTATTTTACCATTGCACGAAAATTCGTCAATATTGTTGTTTTTTTTTCACTGATATTCCCTCTCTCTTTGAGAGTAAAAAAAGAGGTCTTGAGAAAAACCGTTTCTTTCCAATTCTGCTTTGTTTTACTTTCGGCGCAAAATTGAACACGTGTTTGGCATTATTAGATTAGCGCCCCCCAGGCCCGTGCGCACGGGGGGGGTTTTGGGGGTTGTAACCCCCCCCATGGAGAATTTTTCAACATAAATTTTTATAAACAATATAGCACTTATTATATAAATGTGCAAATAACTGGACAATTCATACTTAATTGTCAGAATTGGTTTTCCAGTGCCAATATTTTGAAATATGGACAGGAATTAAAATTGAAAAAAAAATTATTTCGATATTATGTTCCACATTTGAGGTTAAAACCCCCCCCTTGGAAGATTCCTGCGCACGGGCCTGGCGCCCCCAATGCCGTTTTGAGTATCTTCCATAATTTGTAAAGTATGACATCAACATTTTTTATGCTGTTAAATTGAAAAGTTTGCTGTAAGATGAACGGTGTTATTCTTGCAGGAAAATACAAAATCATTGCTTTCTATGAATGCGGGCTGTCTTTCATAAAATTGCAGAAAACATCGGCAGACATCGCAAAACTATAGCCAACTTGATTAAAAACAAGGAAACTTATGGAAGGAACTATAAAGGTGGCAATAACCGTGTCGTTACCGCGGCAGATCGCAGGACCATGGTAGGTAGGTATAAGTAGTGGGGTTACTCTAGGTAACCTCCAATTAGAGCTTAGCTCCGTTTTGAACCACACCCTCGTTTGGTTGCAGTCTGCGCCTCCCTTCAGTACCAGCCCGTGTCATTCATGTAAGCCAGGATGGCACTCACTGACTGCCTCCCCACTTCCCCTAGTGACCAGAGTTTGTGGGCTCCGAAGTGACGCGCTTTAAGGGGGGTAACGCACCGAAGAATTTGAAAATTTTCGATTTTTTTTTTAGTTTCTTAAAGATTGATATATTATGAATGTCTGGTCCAAGTTTCAAGTCGAAATTCGAAAGAATAACGGAGTTAGGGCCGAAAATGTATGCCTTCGTTACACGTGCGCTTACCCATTGACAAATTTTCAAACGCGTTTTTCTCGAAATCATGTTTTTGAAGTCGGTGCCCACGATATCTCGA
>VNJT01005854.1:7902-23208 GCA_008042655.1 Drosophila burlai | reverse complement strand
TATAAATCGGACCAATTAAAATCTAAAATAAAGTTATTCAGCCGTTCGAAGTCCGTTTTGCGAAAACAAAGGAATTTGTATCCACAGGCCATATGGAAGTATCAAGAACCCTAGGAAATAGAACATCAGAATTTAGTGACAGAAAATTCGGTAGCATAAACATTCTACTTGTTGCTTAAATAGGTCCTTACCAATGCTCAGGTCCACGTTCTTGGCAGACGGAATCCATCTCCATTGGAACGCTTCTATGGATTCAAAGAGCTCCGACACCCGGTTTCCGACGAACTGTTTGTATTTCCAATGGGTGCTGCTTATCCAGTGGAGCACAGTCTTAGAATCCTTACATAGTACGCGGTTGCTGATCTTCACACCGTTCTCCTGCTTAACAGTGTCCGTCAGTCTCGTACCCAATACTGCTGCTTGACGTTCCAGTCGCGGGATTGACATTGTTCTTATCGGAGCGCACTTCGTCTTAGAGCATTCGTATTGCGCCTGCACATCTCCGCTTGCGTAGGTGGCCC
The DNA here is from genome assembly GCA_008042655.1 of Drosophila burlai. Taxonomy (NCBI): domain Eukaryota; kingdom Metazoa; phylum Arthropoda; class Insecta; order Diptera; family Drosophilidae; genus Drosophila; species Drosophila burlai. The sequence goes on along the minus strand of VNJT01005854.1, from coordinate 22,687 downwards.
GCCAATAGGCCTCTTCTGCGAACGCCGACTGGTTGAAATGCACGAAGACGTGCATCTCGTCCATTTGACGAAACTGTCGACTTTGTCATCCGCGTAGTGATACTCGTTGACCGCCAGGAATGCTCGCAGATCCGTATTGCTGTACTGCAAAGCATTCACGGTCTTCACCGAGAATGGTGAGCAGGCCGCTCCGAAGGTCATCATCGGCATCTCGTATATGTCAGGTTTCGACAATTGGTTCCGTTCCTGACGGCGCCAGCTTCACTCCGCCAGCTGCGACTGGCTGTGCCGGCTTCACTCCGAAATTCTCGATTAAGATACCATCTTCTGCAAAAAATTGTCTCGTGGCACAGCTAGAAGGCACGATCTCTGAAGCGGTGATATACCACCGGTCCATATACCACCCCTCCAAATGCGGTGGCCGCTGCGTATGGCCCCCAGAGCCGTAGCTTCTAGTTTTAAAGGGTATTCCAAGATGCGTAGATCCAATCCAATCAGGATCCTTGGAGCCGCATTGTTGTACGGCTTTACTGGCAGGTGGGCATTCGTCTTCACTGCCTTCACATCTTCCCGACGCAAGCCTTGCATCAAAAGGTTTAAATTGGCTACTTAGTCTACGTTCTTTAGCCCATGGCGTTTTGGCTTGCCCGCTGCACTGATCTGCAGGCTAACTATCCTGTGTGCTCTTTGTCGGGCTTTTCGACAGACCATTGCACATATAGTTGTCAACTCTCCCCTTTGAGGTTGGGGCTATTCTCGTTGCTCAGAGGCAATTTGGCAATCATCTACTCCATAAGGGTTGGATTCCCTAAGTGCTGGCTGCCGGTCGCGGTTGACTGCAGGAACGCTGCCAGGTTGCTCAGCCTGGCGAACGGCAGGATTCTTGGGATGGAGGCCTCCTAAATTGGAATCGGAATCGTATCTCTTACATAATTACTTGCACGTTGCTGAAGTAAATGAGCAGGGACTTCACTGCTGCTCTGGCAGCTAGGTTCTGTTTATTCTCCAATTCTGAACACTGGTAAGCTGCCGTTATCTCCGTAAACGCGCACAGGAATATTGGCATTCCTCTGGCTAACCTTCAAACTCGGGAAGATCAGACAGTCTGCGTGGCGTCCACCCAGGTATGCTTGTCGTCGCCACTCCATATGATTGGGGCGATGGCGTTGAAACCTCCAAATTGTGTGTTGGCTCCCGTGGCGGGTGATCATAACCTCGTTCAGGCTGCGCCGTGGGGGTAACACAAAATGGCGGAGAATAGCTCACTGTTGTTGTTGTACAACTCCGTGTGACAGGTTGCCCATTTGCCCAATGGCCGCCGAGCGTCCTCTCCAAAATTCCACTCAATTGTGGCGGCAAACTTGCACTCAATTGTGTCGGTAACTGCGCATCCAAAGACTTTGTCACTCCAAGCTCCGGTTGCAGATTGTCACTCGTAATCTGCCTGGGCAGGTTTTCAGAGATGGCACCATTCCACTCAAACATGGCGGTGTATTCGCCGCACCGATCACTCGGACGCCGCGTGCCCCGATTCCAACGGGATCCCTGGCGGCCTCTGCGTGTCCTTCACTCGCCCTTGCCTTCACCAGCTCCGGCTCTAGGTGTGCGATCCTTTCCATTAGGGCCGCCACTTGTACAGTCGTGGAGTCCGTAAGCTGCCCCGTTGCTGCGGGATGCAGTTTACTTGCCGCTTTCCTGGCGGCTTTTCCACTTTTCTTGGAGTCTGTGGCCGCTGCCGATCGCAGAGCTGGCCAGGTTGCCAGTTGCTGAAACCGCAGTTGCGGGTGCGGGAACATGAGAGATACCAAGTCTGCGGCTCCGCCGGGCGAATGCTTAGTAGGCAAAATCTCGCTGAGTGCGAGTAGATGAAAATGACGCCTGAAATCAGGGCCGCAGAGAGAAATTCGGCGCCCGGGGGTAGCCAAGTGCGGGGCTCAGACTCCAGCATAAAAACCTTGTTAAGATCGTAACATTGTTAAATGGAGATGGAATAAGGATAATGTTATATGAAACACGGACACAACAGAAATATACAGATAAAGATATAGAGATAAATAGAGATAACAAAATATAGGGTCGGTATTACTCTAACTCTTTGTTTGTTACATTCTCAGTTGGCACTGAACTATAATATCTTTTCCCCTTCTAGAACCAGAATCCAAAATCCTTGAAAATGAATAAAACTTTTTGGATTTAACGCACAACCCGTACTTATATTATTATATGTATTATGTATTATATGTATTATGAAATTACAACATTAAAAACCTAATCTATTTAATTTTTTTCTTATCTAGGTTAAAGAAGATTGGAAATACGTTGCAATGGTGTTGGATAGACTTTTCCTATGGATATTTACGTTAGCAGTTCTTGTTGGTACGGCAGCAATCATTTTACAAGCCCCAACATTATATGACGACCGTATTCCAATCATTGAACAAAAAGATTTGGATTTTTCTGGAACTTCCGCTGGACGATGCAAGCCCCCGCAGTAATATTAGAATATTAAAATGACTTATTTGATAATTTTTTTTATATAGTTTTCATTAATAAGTAGTGCGTTATTCTTTTAACTATCAAAAATACTCTAAAAGTAGCGCGAAATAATTACTAATATATTTGATTATATAAGCCAATGATATACAGAAACTTTGCTTTCCTTAAACAGCGGTAAAAAGTAAACTGATTTGTCTGCATTACTGTTGTTAACTTAAAAAAATATATAAGAAATTATTTTATACATTTTATTTATTCTTCATCCATTTTTCTCTTTAAAAAAATAATAAGCTGGAATCATAATCGTTTACATCAGATAAAGCGTGAGATCTGTATTGTTACAACATTAACGTAAATTTGTACTTACAAAAAAAATCTATAATTCATAAGTCAAATTAATTGAGTTTTTTAAGCTTATTTTGGGTAAAAAAAAAAATAGTTTTGTATTATTAGGTTAAAAAATAAGTACAAGAGAACTCTTAAATCAGAATTAACCCTGAAAATGCATACAAATAATTTATGAACATTTAGTTACAATAACTAAAACAAACCCAAAAAAATATAATAAGTCCACATCATTGTCAAACTTTTCTTCTGTATGTATAGTTCGCCATATCAAAAGTGCTTACCATTTATTTAACTGACTTCCTTTATATAGCAAGTATCGGGTAACTTACAGAATCCATTATTTACTTTAAGAAACCACGCCGAACTATTTACTTATTTACCTAATTTATTAATTAAACCTGGTTTATTTCAAAGACCCAAGGAATGAAGCAAATAGTTGTAGCGAAAAACCGTACGCAAAATGATAGCAGAGCAAATAATTCTATTTGTTTTTGAAAGCGGGTGCTTACTATTATTCTTTTTTTTTTTTTTTGTTAACGTGAGAGATTGCAAGCGTTCAAAAAATTTATTTTTAATAAGAAAGGTAACTTTGGCAAGCCGAAGTTTAAATACACTTGCAGTAAGTAAATTTTTAAAATGTTGTATATTAAAGGATTGCGGTTAGTTTCAGTAATATATATATTTTTTTTTAATTCACTTAAGAAGTTAAAATTTGTTATACAAATTTTGTGTTAGCTCCTATGGCAGCTATATGACATAGTAGTCCGATTTTGATAAAATTAAAAGCAAAATTAAATAGGCTCAAAACTGAGGGAAAAATATATAATTTATAGGGTCGGAAATGTCTCCATCACTGCGTTGCAAACTTCTGACTAAAATTATAATACCCTGCAGGGGTATAAAACTAGGTTCAGTTCCCAAAGACTCTGATATCTAATGTCATATGGCTGGTCAACATAATTCTCTTCTTCATATGTATTTTCTTAATACTATTTAAGTAAGCAACACTGCCCACAAAAAGATCGGTTCAGTGATTCCGAAAACAGTTTTTAACATATTATTATTTAGTTTGGAATGTGATAAAATCCATATATAAGTTCTTGGTCTATAAAGCTTATACAATATATTAAAATCCGTTTAAATTATATACATATTATATAACATCAGGAAATACTCTTCTCCAACAACTTGATATGACCTTTAGAGGCTATTGAAGGGATTGTCAAACATGTTTCCTTTTTCTGTCCCTATATGGTCAAGTTGAATTTTATTTCTCATTTCTATACAACTATATAACAACTATATAACTAACTAGAACAACGGGATTACAATTAATATTTTCCTAACATTTACACATATAACTTAACATTTTAAAATATTTTTAATATTACCAAAGTAGTACTACAATTCGAGCAAAGTGTAAAAACACCGGCTTTCCAAAGTTAGCTTGCATTATTACTTTTGTAATGTTCTCTGAACTTTTTTAAGTTTAAACTATTTTATTTTCAAAAGTTTTTGTTTGATTTCAAGTTTTTTTTAAATTACTTTTTACTAAATTCATTGTCTTCGGCAAGATGTAAGGAAACGGTGTACATAATTCGGTCTGTCAAGGTCAAGCGAACTAGAAAGAAGTTCTGTTTACAATATAATATAAATGTTCGAATCTGGCTGACTCTTATATAGCGAGTACCTCAGCATTAGAAACCAATGCAAAGTCTGCAGAGTGAAAATCGATTCGACCCTGTAGCTTTTCTTATCTATTTGCAACATTGCCGGGCCATTCAGGCCCACTTGTACTTTTCTTTTGCCTAAAAATTCTTTCGTTGTTGTATATTTATATCTCTATCTTCCTCGGGTTCCGACTCCTCTCGAAGGTTCCCCGGGAAGTGTGTTTCAACTAGTATCTCTAAATCAAAATAACTCCCTAAATTCTTAAAAAAGTAAAAAAAAATAAAAAATATTCAATATGTTGTAGAGGAAGTAAAATTTAAAATTAAGAAAATGCTTTTTTTTTGTATTTTTGTATTTGTTCAAATCTAATTAATCTATTTTAAATCCTCGTTTTCGTGTGCATAGCTTTTTTCGACATTGAAAATAACAAAAGGTTCAACGGGGTAATAATTGCTATTGAATAACAATAAATGCTCAAAAAAGAAAACATTACTGATGAAGTAGATGACAATAGCCCTGGCAAAAATTCAGACCACTTTTTTTAGGATTTCATTTTCAACAAAATAACTCCACAATTTTGGGTACTTATTCCGTTTTTCAATTTTTTATAACATGACTTTTTTTTAGAATTTGTTTCATATTTTTGGGTAGGTAGGTAGGTAGTAGTGGTTAGGCCCCTTACTGGAGCCTCCAATTAGAGCTGGGCTCCTTTGATCCACACCCTCTGTTGTCCTGCTGTGGTCGTGGTTGCACTTAAGTACCATCCTGAGTCGCCAAGAAAGCCTAGGATTGCTGAGACCTTCAGCTTTCTTATGCATTCTAGCGACTTCAACTGGTAGGCACCAAAGTGACGTTTTCTGATGCGATTCAGGGCCGGACAGAAACAGAGCAGATGCTCTGGCGTCTCTTGTTCCGTAATTACTTTGCAGCTAGCATTGTGTAGCAGTCCTATCTTCATTGCGTGCGTTCCGATCGCCCAATGACCTGTTGCGACTGCTGTAAGTCTTCTGATATCCCGCTTGCTGTTGGATCCTTGTCTGGACCGAGTTTAACGAAATCGGTGTCACTACGTTGATATCTTGCCCTTGCGAACCTGCTCGGGCTAGTTCATCCGCTTTCTCGTTCCCTGGGATGTCGCAATGTCCCGGTCCCAGGTTACTTGCACCTCAATTCTCTCTGCAAGGCTATTAAGAACCTTCTTGCATTATGCCACCAGCCGTGAATTTGTTCTCGCGGCCTCTAGGGATTTTATAGCCGCTTAGCTATCAGAGTTAAACCGTACATTGGTGTCGCTAAGTCCTCGCCGTATCGAAAGCTTGGCTGCTTCCGTTATGGCGAGTACCTCAGCCTGAAAGACCGTCGCTGAGTCTGAGAGAGTGAAGGACTCCTCGACCCCCCATTGCTCAGAGTAGATCCCAGCCCCCACACCGCTCATTCTGGAGCCATCGGTGTAGATGGATACCTCCTTCGCCCCGGTTACTCTCTCCTTTCTCCAGTCTTCAACCCTAGTAAGCGCTGGCCACCATACTATGGCTCCGTATGTTAAAATTGGCCGAACAACCGCTGTGTAAAGCCATATTATTATCTTTGGGTGTAATCCCCATTTATCTCCGAACATTTTCCTGCAAGAGTAGAAGGCAATACTTGCCTTCGTCACTCTTTCAGTAATGTTTCCTTTCCACGAGAGCTTCGGATCTGGTATCATACCGATATACTTAGCCTGCTCTGATAGTTTTAGCTCTATGCCATCTATTCTGGGCATATTATATGCTGGTATCTTAGTCCTTCTAGTGAAGAGCATAAGCTCTGTTTTATTTGGGTTGATACCTAATCCACAGGTCATTGCCCATATTTTTAAGCGACCCAGCGCTCCTGTCATTATATCACTAATAACGTCAGGGTAGGGTCCGGATACTAGTGGACGCCACCCATATTGAGCTCTTCCAATATGTTATTCATGTTTATGAGCCAAAGTAGAGGCGATAGGACGCCGCCCTGAGGTGTGCCTCTCTTCACTGACCGTGTGAGGTGAGTGCCACTCAGTGCGGCAGTGATCGTCCTACTCGTTAGCATAACTCCGATCATTCTCTGATGCCTCTCTCAATGCCCATCGAGGTGAGGGAGCTCAGGATGGAGTCGGCATTCACGTTATTGAACGCACCTTCGATGTCTACGAAGGTGGTCATTGTATATTGCTTGTATTGTAGTGTCTTCTCGACGTGACCTACAACTTCGTGTAGTGCTGTTTCTGTTGACCGTCCTTTTCGGTCCGATAGGTGGTGTCTCTCGATTCTTTCTCGGATGTGATCAGTAATCTTTCTAGGGTTTTCAGGACGAAGGATGTCAGGCTGATCAGCCTATAGTCCTTCTCTAGAATATGCCCCCTTCTGCCTGGCTTCGGTATAAATATGACTTTGGCTTCCCTCCACCTAAGCGGGATGTGCCTTAGTCTTATATAAGGCTTGTATACGACTTTTATCCATTTAAAGATGCTTCATTTTGATGTTTGTGGCATTATGACGTCCGGGCCCGGACTTTTGTATTTGCTTCCTGACCACGTCTGAGAAGTCGAAGGACCAACCTGTCAGTCACCATTTCGGCCAACGTGGCCTCGATCTCCTCCCACTTCTCCGACAGCAGACGACCGTAGTCGTCGATTTCGTCCACCAGAGCCAGACTGTCTCTGGCCACCTCGCTAAACTTCTTCGCCTTACTGACGAAGGTTGTGGCTCTCAGCTTGCCCTGTGGGTCCTTCGCCCTTTTAGGCGCGCTCACGCTCAGCTCTTGTGAGCGATTGCGCTTCGCCTTAGAGAGCTGGAACGCCACCGGGTTCGCCTTGCGGTGTGCCTCAAATTCCGCGATCTCCGCAAGGAATCGGGCCTTACTTTTAGCATCGCGAGGGTCTATTTTGCCCTCAGCCCCATTCTTGGCAATCTTGTCGAGGATGAAGCGGGCTCTGTTGACCCTCGCACGTCGTTGCGGGTGTGTGAGCTGCTCTAAAGTTGTATTTTCGGTGGTGCCCAGCTGAGCCCCACCTTTGTGGTCGGATTGGGGTGTGCTACGAGCTCTCCCCTCGGGTCTCGACATCGGCCGCTAATCTTCGTCGGTCTCTGATATGTTATGAGATGCCGAGGCCAAACTGTTCCTGCTTCCAGCCGCCCTCACTTGGAGAGTATAGTCGCACTACCGATGGTGCACACAGTTACGGCAGATGACACGGTCAACCGTTGATCCCCCTGTGTACCCTATCGGCTTACGGCCATTTTTGGGGGACTTATTTCATTATATTAATAAGGTATGCAAAAAACACCATAAATTCGATATAAAATGGTTATTCTAGTATTCAAAAAAATGTTTCGGGAGTGATTTCGTTTTCTTTTCGCAGATCCGGTCTGAAATACCCATCAAAATTGTGCACAATAATGTGAAAACTGGAAGTTTTAGGACAGCGACTGGCTTATCTAAGGCTCCGCAAGGTATGTGGCCTTATCTTGAACGTCACGTGCCCTAAGCCTCAATTTTGGCTTTCTTGCGTAGGAATACGCGGGACCCTCGCTCATCTTTTTTGCTGTGAAAGCATTTTGATTTTAGTGTATGTGGTGGTGACCAACTGAGCTACACCTCTGTGATTGGATTGGGTACTGCTTTTTGCGATTCCTTCGTTTCTCGACGAAACTGCTATGTTCCGACTTGAAATCAGCAGCTCGTCTTCGGCGATTTTCAACGACTTTTGAGATGCCGCGCCCTGCCTAGGCTTCAGCATCTCCTTCTCCTCCATCGCCGTCATTTTTCAGGATCTTAGTTTTTAAATATGTAGTTTTGGAATTGATAAAAAATAAATTTAAGCGGTATTATTATTTTTCTTATTCTAAAGATATGGATTAAAACTTTCCCCTTTGCTTGTCTATCTGATAATTTTAATTATTTTATTTTATTTAATGTTAGAGTAGATTATAAAACTAAACTAACATATTAAAATATAGTACGAGCTTCCAGGGCCATCGATATTTCAATTTGACTTGTTAAAGCTGAAACAACAAATTTCCCGTTTTTAACTGATTCCTACCCAGACCGATTGTGAGCGGCTAATTTACCACTGGTGCCAACACAAATCCATTGACATGTAATAGTTATAATTTGGTCTGTCTAAATAAGCAAATTAGTAATTTTAAATCTTAGCTTTAATCAAATTAATTTTTCCGCATCCCCACCTATATTTTCAATTCAGAACAATTTATATTTCCATTTTTCCAAAGATATTTTTGTCAAATGATATTTAATATTACCTGCTCAGAGCGTGAGCTCTTGGGGCGGGTTTCTCCACATCTTAAGAAATTTTTGTTTGAACTATGTATTTACATTATGTGCCAGTTTGGGCTCCTTATGTCCTCTTTACATTATTATTTCGATTACTTACATATTATTATTTATATTATTTTACAGTTGTGTTTGTACGTGGGTAGGTTGGCTCATCACAAACTAAAGAAATACAGAGGGATTTTGTAAAATAAAGGTCATTGAATTCTTTTGACCGCCGTATAATGAATCCAAGCAGACCTCTGGGGTTTATTCACCGTGCATGAAATATGATCAATAAAGTCAAGTTTTGGATTTAGGCGGACACCGATATAATCATCGATAGCAATTATTTCCAAAGAGCGGAATTTCAGCATAAAAATCGCAAGCTTGAGAACGAGATATTATTAGCTTGCATTTAGAGCCGTTTAAGTTTAATAAATTTATACGGCACCAAGTTTGAAAATGATTAAGATCTGTTTGTAAATCAGGCTGGAAAGCAAAGTTTGACGTGGTCCCCGTACATGAGTGCTCTGAATTTAGTCAGAACTTTATGCAGCTCGTAAATAAATAATGTTAAGAACAAGGGATCCAAATGGCTCCCTTGCGGGACTTTAAAAATACCCCCTGAGAACATTAGATAATGTATTTTTAAACAGGAACTTTAGTGTCCTGGCATTCAGTTACCTTGAGATCCAACCAAGAAGATCAACCGGAAATCCCATTAAGGGGGTCTTCTACCTTCGATTTTTTTTATTTTCGATTTTTTTTTTTTTAATTTTTTTTAAATACTAGAGTATCTGAGGAATACGCCATATAAAGGGTTTTGTAAAATTCGCACACAAGCTTTTTTTAATATTTGCAAATTTCACAAAATGGCAGCGATTTGAAAAAAAATTTAATTTCTTGGCCATGTTTTTCAATCTAAAAATGACTGTAAAAAATTGAAAAAAAATTTTTTGGGAAAAAGCTTGTGTCTAGACCTAGCGAGATGTTTTGTGAATAAGTAACGCTTTACAGATCTTGGATATCTTCTATGGTTTCATCAAAATCGTGCCAAAACTTTTGAAAAACACTACTTTCGGGAAAACGCGTTTAAAGATAGGAAAAATGGTCGAAACGTATGGAGGTGGCAATCTTTCGGGCTTCGTTTACCCATGAAGGAATGCGAATTTTACAAAACCCTTTATATGGCGTATTCCTCAGATCCTCTAGTATTTAAAAAAAATTTAAAAAAAATCGAAAATAAAAAAAATCGAAGGTAGAAGACCCCCTTAAGGTCAAATGCTTTACTGAAAACAGTATAGATTACATCTGTCTGAAAGTTTTTATGGAACCCCTTTTTTATGAACTTAAAAAATTAGTTGTCGTTGATCTTCGCTTTATAAATTCATACTGACATGGAGAAATTATCTACATAGGTGCTGCAAATGAGGAGTAATGATATTATCGAAAAGTTTTGGGATGGTCGACAACTTAGAGATTCCTTTATAGTTATCCAATTTGATACCCTTTTTTGTGGAGAGGGATATGAAATAATTCCTTCCAAATAAGGGAAAGGAGGTTTCTTATAACACAGTAAACCATTTAAGTAGGGGATATCGAAGGGCGTCGGCACAATACTTATACAAAATTAGGACCGAAAATTATGTTCGATTTGGGCATGATGTATGAATATGTCTGATTTAAGTCAGTGGAATTGGAGTAGGTGGTTTGAGAAAACTGCGCAAATAGATCGGCAATTACCTGATCATTATTTACGGTTGTATTAAAATAAAGCGAGGAAGGATGATATTTGGCTTACGTTTAGTGTTAAAAAAATTATAAAACTGTTTTGGGTCCTGAGAGATCTGAGCCCTTCAACGATTCAAATAATTTTTCTAACACTGCGCGTTAAACACGGTAAATCTTGACCGAGCCGGTAAATAAAAGGTTAGGGCAGAGTCAGAACTGCTACATTAAAATTTTGTATATGGCCAAGATTTTTTGTTTTTAAGGCGACTCAACTATTTAGTAAACTATGGAGGCTTATTCGAGGTTGACGGATAGTATAACGGAACACATTCAGGAAAAAAGGAATGAATGGCATTTTTAAAAAATATCCACGGCTTCAGCCGTGTCAGTCCACATGTATAAATCGGAACAATGAAAATCGGATATAAAGTTATTCAGCCGTTCGAAAAGGTAGGTAGGTAGGTGTAAGTAATGAGGTTACTCTAGACTAGGTAACCTCCAATTAGAGCTTTGCTCCGTTTTGGTTCACATCCTCGTTTTGGTTGTAGACAGCGCCTCCATTCAGTACCAGCCCGTGTCATTCAGGAAAGCCAGGATGGCATTCACTGTCTGACTTCCCACTTCTCCTAGTAACCCGAGTTGGTAGGTTCCGAAGTGACGTGCTCTTATCTGGTTGAATGCCGGACAGTGACACAGTAGGTGCTCCGGTGTCTCCTTCTCGTTCGGTTCCTTGCAGCTTCTGCAGTGTGGGTTATACGATAGACCCATCTTACCCCTATGCCTGCCTATTGGCCAGTGGCGGGTGGTGGCTGCCGTTACCCTCCTTATGTCTATTTTACTCTTGCAGATCAGCTCTGCAGTCCGCCTCCTATTATATTCAGGCCAGCATAGTTTCGATCTTCTGTGTTCCACCTTAATCGACCATATCTTGCTGGCTAGTAGTTTGAGGTGGTCTTGAATTTCGGCCTAAACCGTGTTCAGAGATAGTTGAATATTTGTTGTTAATAATATTTCTTCTAATCCTTTCCTGGCCAGCTCGTCGGCCGAGAATGTCATTATTTCCGGGTACCCAAGCTATCTGCACCCTGTTGTGTTCCGCGAGTCAGTTAAGTGGGAAATGACTATCCCTTCCAGGGTTGCCGGGTCAGAAGGGGCCTTGCCACCCGCATTTAGTCTCTTGACTACCAATTTGTAGGCACCTCCCCATGGGTCGTTGTCGGCTGCATCGCACAGCTTGAGGAAGCATTCCCGCTTGCTGTTCCTGATGGCAGACTTCAGCTGTTTCCTTGCCGATACATTCGATAGGCGGTCGATACATTCTGAGAGGCTCGGAGAGCCTTTGGCCCGCTGCAGCAGCCTTCTCTTGCGGAGGCAAGTGCGGCGTAGGACTGCGATCTCCTCACTCCACCAGTACACCGGAGAGTGGTGCTGTCGGAACGTCCTCCTAGGTAGCATGCTCTGGTTGCACGCGTCTTCCATCGCCAGCTAGCTTGTTGGCCATTGCGTTAGCCCCGCCTGCCTGTACGCCTTCCTGGGCAAGGGCAAGGTGGTTCCCGATCCCGCTGCCTGCGGTGTGGCATCTTTTGCCGCCTGCCGGGTGCCTCGTGTCCTTCTTTCCAGCCGCTGAGCAGATGAAGCATGATGACTCCTGTCTGCACTCTGCTGCCCTGTGACCCGGCTTACCGCATTTGATGCAGCAGCCGCTCCTGTCCACTGAGCTCTTGCAGTGGATCGCAATGTGCCCCAGTTCCAGACATTTGATGCACCTCGGTATACCTAATCTCTCCCGGATCCTGCAGATGGTCCACCAGTCCGAACTTTCCCACGGTGGAGGATAATTTTGCCCAAGGAGACTGGCAGACTAATCACCGCCGATTGGGTCTCAGCGTACCCACGGCGCATACTTCGAACCTTTACTCGGTCCGCCTCAAAATTGAATTGGGCCGCGATGGCGGCGCAGACTTCCTGCTTCGACGTAATGGAGTCAATGTTCCGAATCTCCAAGACAAGCACCTTCGTGTCTTCCGTCGTGCTGCGCACTGACGCTGCGTCGCCTAGCACCTTCTCGTTGCACTCCTTCATGGTCTCAGCGCACTCGGCGCTGCCTTTGGCCACTTCGAGGAGCAAGTTGCCGTTGGCGGTACGGCGAACTTTGGAAACGTTGCACCCCAGGTCCGACAGCTGTTTGTCATCCATCCTTGTGATCATGGCGAGCACTTCGCTGTATAATTTCCCACGCGCCTGCACGATAACTGCGTCGGGACGAGTGCGACGCTCTGCCCTAGGTTTTTTGGCGACCACTTCCCATTCGCCCTAGGTGTTCCCATGATTCTCGGGCTCCCTGGCGGTTGCTAGAGTCGTCGCATCTTCCCGGGCTGTCATTCGGTATCTGCAGTATCTTTTCAGCCTTATTGAAAAACGATGATCAGGGTATTCTCTTGTAGGGTATATTGTGGTATATGCATTTCCGAATCGCATTTCGGTTGTTATATAGTCAGTGATTTCTGTTGGCCGATAGTTTATTTCGTTCAGAATCTTACAGTGCCCGGTGTGGTAGTTCTTCCAGCTCTGACTTGCTTTCAGTCTTACCGCGCTTTGGGCTGCTGTGTTCCTGCTCAAGTCTTTTAACGGTATTATGTTTAAAATGGCATTCAGCGCTGCTGCGGGGCAAAGTCTTAGTGCTCCCGTGCTAGTGAGTTTCTGGATGTTGTATGCCCTATTTAGTGCTGGCCACCATACTAGTGCTTCGTATGTGAGTATGGACCTTACAACCGCTGTGTAGAGTCATATTATTGTCTTGGGGTTGATGCCCCAGTTTTTCCCGAATATCGTTCTACAGGAGTAGAATGCTTTCCTTGTTTTCTTCACTCTTTCGTTGATGCTTTATTTCCAGTGTTTCCTCCCTGAGGTGTGCCCCTCTTCACATACCTCGTGTGATGAGTGAAACCCAGTTCGGTTGTTATCCTCCTGCTCGTTAGCATTGCGCCGATCCATTTTCTGATGCCTTCTTCAACTCCGATCTTGTTGGGGAAGCTCAGGATGGAATCTGCGTTAACGTTTTTAAAGTTGCCTTCTATGTCTAAGAAGGTGGCCAGCGTGTAGTTTTTGTAGATCAGTTCCTTTTATATGTATCCCACTACATCGTGTAGTGCTGTCTCCGTGGATCAACTTTTCCGTTCTTTCTGTGATGTGGATATCTGGTATCCGTTCCATCGTTTTCATGAGGAATGAGGTCAAACTGATCGACCTGTAATCCTTGGCTTGGATGTGTCCTCTTCTTCCTGGTTTTGGTATGAAGACTACTCTTCCTTCCTTCCACGGAAGTGGTATGAGCTCTGTTTTACTGCATGCTTAGAAGATTGCTTGCAGCCAGTGCATGCTTTTGTTGTCTGCAGCATTGCTGGTATGATTCCGTACGGTCCCGGACTTTTGTATTTGTCGAAAGAGTCTACCGCCCATTGGATTCTTTCCATGGTGATGATCTCTTCGACTCTTCCACTGTTGTTGTTTCTTATTTCTGGTTACCAGGGAGTTTAAGTATAATGTTGTGTATCCTTTGTCCCTGGTCCATGGCTCTTGTAGTAAACCGATATCGATGTCTTCCTCTCGGAGGACTGCCAGATTCGCTTCAGGTTGATCTGCACGACTGTCGGCATTTATTGCAGCGTCGTATTGAGGGTGTCGTCGTCGATAATCAAGTCGTCCATCAGCTGCTTGGTATCGTCGACTTCGTCCTCGAGGTTGTCATCCGGCTCGGTTAGGAAGACCTTTATCTTTGCCTTCCTGACCCCGTACCGAACCTTGTAGTCGGTCTTCTCCAGCTGTAGAAGGCATTGCTTGTTGATCAAGAACAAGTACGGCTGGCTTGTCCTCATCTCTCGCTCTGCCTTCAAGATGGCCCAGTCTGCCATGTCGACATCCTGATTCAGAGCTCTCAGAGTCTTGAGCACCCTGCCATAGTTCGAGAGTCCCTTAGGCAACCAGATACGAGCTCTGATTTTTCTCGGGATATCCGTGGCGGGGACGAGCTTTATGCTTAGCCCTTTCCATGCGTTGCTAATCTTAGTGACGCACTCCGCCAGGAAGTCCTTCGAAGACTCGTCGTCGCACCTGATCACCCGGTGCCCTCGAACCATGTTCGAGTGAAACGATGATGTCGGACCAGGTGGCTCAGCTAGTATTTTGTCTAATACCATCTCAGACTGTCTGGTCTTGACCTATTCTCCCCCCCCCCCCCCCC
>VNJT01005847.1:0-45007 GCA_008042655.1 Drosophila burlai | reverse complement strand
AGGTTCAACTCGCCAAATGCAGCGAAAAGTTGTGAGAATTTGGCGAGTTGAAAATGACAGTTTTGGCAGGCCTTAAATATTGACATACATATATATAAATAAATATTTGTTTAATTTACTACTTAATTTGATTCTAGAATTGTGTGCTACAGAGTTGGATAACAATTTACCAAATTGTTGTTTAATATATAAATGTTAATGAAATTAAATAAATCTTGTTCAATTTACAACCTACCTTACCCTTTCTACCTTAATTTGCTACAATTTCAGCAGAGAAGTGCATTCAAACATCGGCTTGGTTTCCCAGCTCTCTGCGTTCGAATACATTGTATTTCTGGTTTCCGCTGTCTGTTCGTTTCGGTGTTAGTGGCTGCTTACAGTTTAACACTTCGCCAACAACTCCTGGCCAGGAGAAGGACCAACGACAGCCTCTAGCCCCGATTCCTGCAACTGGTGATAAAAATTGATACATAACTTGCATAAATCAGGCGCCTGCCACGCATTACGCATACGCCATGTGTGCGGCTCTCTGTGGGTGGCGCGTCATTTATTAAATTAGCCACAGCATTAGCTACCCCTGCAGCCAAGGGCGGCGCGCGTCAGGTAATTTGTAAATTTCTGACAGATACGCTGATAAACTCATTGCAGAGATTTCTGTGGGCGCGGATGGGTGATTTGTGATTTATGCGGGTCTTATTACGGCTGCCTACATAACAATACTTTATTCGCAATACTTTGGGCCAAACTTAACGTAACATCACAAGGGGAACGTGAGCGGTGCAGGGGAATGGCAACGAGAATCGATTGCCGAGGCGAGGACGTCGAAGAAGTTCGTTCGCAGGTCTTCGAGGATACCGGGACTCGGGGATCCAGGGATCTGGGACCTTCTAGTCCTCACGGCGCCGTCTCCGAGCGTCTGAGTCTGGTTAGCTCCGGATGGGATGACAGGCTGTCGTCCTTTTCCATCGCCGGTGGCGGCTTCGGCAGACTGAAGAATTTCTGTAAATTAAATTTGTGAAAAATGAAATTAGGCTACGGCTGCTTTGCATAATTTAGATTATAAATTAGATGAGATAGCGAAACTCCTTCGTGGCTCATTGCTCACCGAGCGGAAGAAGGTTAAAAAACTGTTGCCACTTTGAAGAAGTAATTACAGAGTTGTGCCTCAAATGCTCACTTGGAATTAAAGCCTACAATGATATGTAGTAAGAAGACTATGCTGCACTCACATCGTGTTTGCCAAAGTGTCCCGCATCCTCCATGGTGTCCGGCAGCTTCTTGTGCAGCGTCTCCGGCAGGAAGAGTGCCCCGATGCCGCCCAGCAGGAAGAGGACTCCCAGGATGTAGTACGGCGCCCGGATGTCAACGGTGGTGCCCAGGTAGACCAGGTACGGGGCCAGGACACCAATGGCGTTGGCCAGAATGGTGCCCAGGGCCACGCCCGTCTGCCGCATGCAGGTAGGATAGATCTCCAGGCACTGCAGGTTCACCGTGAAGAAGGTGAGGGCGTTGAGGAACTTGATGAACGTGGCCAGGTAGATCATCAGATTCTCGTACCGCTCGTCCGTCGCGTACACAATGATGGGCAGACAGGTGACGAACGAGACGAGGAACGATATCGAGTTGGTGAAGCGCCTTCCATATGTATCGCCTGGGAAGGAGAAGGCGAAGGAGAATGAGTATGACACTGGCGGTGATGGACTGCTCCAATCAGCGCGGCGTCACGCCCCGCAGCACTTACCCATGTAGCGGCCCACGATGTAGGCGGGGATTTCCACAATGCTCTGGAACAAAAAGTTCAAAAACGGATTGCCGGCCATGCGGGAGCTGAAGAGCACCAGCGTGAAATAGGAGACGGCCACCACGCACCTGGAAAAAGGGACAGAGTGAGTCGCCAGTTAGGCATGCAAATTGCTTTGCCGAAGACACTGAGGAAAACCATTGCAAACTTAAGAATTTAATTTTTGCCCAGCAACCATAAAAATAACTATGAAGTCTACAAATTATCTTTACAATTAAATTCATATTTTGGAGTTGCTTGAAGAATGATCTTTAGTCTACACTTTTACTTTTTATGTGAAGAAATATTTAAATTGGCATAATTGGCATTCAATTTAATTTTTATTTTGATTCCTTGATTTTTAATTCCCCTCAGTTTATCTCTGTTTCTCACCAGCTGAAGCCCATGATAATGGTGTTGCGGGCTAACCGCCAGCCGGCGAAGAGCGATGCGATGCCGTAGGTGACATCCTGCTTCTCCTGGCTGTAGATCTCGGCCAATTCCTTCTCGGTCATGTCGAAACGATGTCCATTAATTTTCGCTATCTTCTGCAGCTGGACAATGGCCTCGCGGAAACGCCGCTTGCTAATCAGCCATCGCGGAGATTCGATTACATATCTGGAGAGGAATTTAATGAAATTACACATAAAATGGTGATTATTTTGTTGATCATTAGGTTTTTATATTTATATTGTCCCGCCCAAAATTTGGATTTAAATATTATAGATGCGCTCTCGATTGCTTTCAATAAATGGAAATGGAAAATCCAAACACAACTGAATTCAATTAAAATAATTTCAATGTATTTCAAATTGCATTCTTATTCAATACAATGGAATATGATAAACAACATGTTTCGTCATCCCAATTGGGCGCGAATACAAATAAGGATGGTAGATGCGACGTAAAGTTGGACGTGTGAAAAGCAATCAAATTCCAAATTAATACCAAAAACGTCGCCTTCCAAGATGGTTGCTTCAATAAAATTCTGCTGTAATCGAACCAATCTTTAATCGCAAATTATGTGGTGGTAATCCTGGTAGTTCCAATGAATTTAAAAACTCAGTTGGATAATTGACAACGTCGCCATTATCAGTGATTGTGTCAAATATCGCCGGTTTTTCATTTTGAATCGAAAAATTTAGTCGTCTACATCCTTATTCTTAGCCACCAATATTGCTCGTAAACTCAAACATTAATAAGTCTTGAAATTTTCTCGAATGTCAAGAAAAACGTAATTGATGAGATCTTACTTCGATTCAGTTAAATTACAAAAAATTTTGTAGAAAAGATATCAATTAACGTTTGGCGAAAAACTCCTGATAACAAAATCATTTTTCGAAATATTACACGTTGGTGTCTAACAAACTTGCAAATTCAATGGTAACTTCAATGCTGAATAAGATTTTCTAGATTTTCATAAAGAAAACTTGTTTAATTTTAGCAAAAAAAATGAAAGAAAGAAAATGTTGCTTCATCAATTTCAAGAAAATTCGCAAAACACGTCAAACGAAATATCAAGCCCAAAAGATCGAATCAAATGATCAGCTCTCAAATATTGATTTCGGCGTTGTAAATAGCGTTTGTAGAAAAAAACTATTTTTTTAAATTTTCCGGATTTTCCAAACATGTTCCGGAGTTTTCACATTGCCTATGTTTGTCTGGAAGTCGATTATTGTTTTATTCATATAGATTATAGGAATTTAATATGAATATGAATGAATATGAATGGGCTTGTTAAGCGTTATTAGATGTATACAAACTACAAGCTGGTAAATTTTATTATAATTTAACTCCTAAATAGAATTCTATAATATATTTTGACAAAATATTTCCCAGGGGATTTCCCCCAAAATACTTTTGCCAAACAATCTAAATAAAGGCATTGAAATACGACTTGACCAACTGAAGAACTAATTAATGTCACTACGGAAACATACTTTATTATTAGATTTGGATGTGCCCTGCGTGACTTACTTGGAGAAAACCAGGACCATTGCCGTGGGCACCGAGGTAAGCCACATAAAGGAGTCCCAGTGGCGCAGCCACCAGTAGAGCAGGGGCATCAGGGTTGTGCCAATTGACCAGCCACAGCTCTGGAAGAAGGCGATCCGACTGCGGTCCTCCCTGGACACAATTCGATAGGAGGGGGTGAGCAATAAAAGTTGGCCACAAACTTCGTTCAAACTTACTCCCGCGAGATTTCCATGCCGATAATTTGGGGCGACTGGAAGAGACTGTTGACCGAGAGGCCCACGATGCCGGACAAGATGAGGAACCACGTGTACGAGCTGGTGCACATGATGGACCCGATGCGTCCCAGGGAGCAGAAGACCACGCTGATGTAGTACACGAGCCTGCGTCCGTAGCTGGAGCGACCGGAGAGTGGACAGATTCAATTACCGGCGATGCCATAACTTAGTTAGGTGGGAGCGAGGTCGCGCTACTTACGAGTCGCCCATTTGTCCCAATATAAATGAACCGGCCACCTCCGTCACACGACCCACCACGAACACATTTGTCACGAACAAATCCTTGGCGCACACCCAGTTGTGGTCCGTGGGGATGGTGCTCTCGTACCAGGTCTTGTCGTAGCTCCAGCCGTTCTGGCAGGCTGAAACAGGGGATGGTGTGGGAACGGTAATGGGAGTGGTCGTAAAATGCATTCGAGTGCAAAGTTGCAAATATTTATAAGACAGCGGAAGCGCAGCGAAACGCTGAAAGTAATTTCACCTCTAATCCGGCAAACGTATGTGTTTACTTTTCCTTGGAAGCTATTTGATAGAGTTTCGGGAGCTCAATAAATATTTACGCATAAGCCCAGCAATTGGTGGGGTTTAGCAGGTAAGTTATCGCATTTAAATAAATTTATATTAAAAACGAATAAGAGTGACACATGAATAGAGAATTATAATTGTTGGCTTTGTTGGGTTTTCAAATTAATTAAATTAAAAACTATTATGAAATATCCTACAGCAACTAGGCATCAAGAAAAACAGACATTTTTTCGTGGCTTATAGCTTTTAATTACGGTTTTTATAGGAAAATGGCTATTTTTATTTATTTAGTTATCTTTTTTTGAATGAAATTTTAATTCTATTTTGGTATATACTGTTTTTCCTACTCACTTTCTGTGTGATTCGTTCGCTGGCTAGTGTTCCAGCCTGACCAGTCCGTGATCTCTGAGAAGTTCATGCGGAACACCTCGCAGTTGCTGAAAGTCTCCCTGCCCCGGTTGTCGGCCTGTCTGTTCCAAAACAGGGTGTAGATAATTTATTTTGGAAGCTTTAGAGCGTCCCCAGGCACTTACTTGGGCAAGGTGATGTCCCGCCACTCCTCCAGCGAGAAGTTGGTGTTCTCCCTGCCTGACACCGTGCACCAATGGTCGGGTATGTTGAGGGCCAGGATGATGTTCATGTAGATCATGGCGCCGCTGAAGGCCAAGCCTCCGACGAACACAAAGTTATATAGGGTTTGATAGCGGCCATGATTGCCTGCCTTCTCCATTAGGGCTTGGAAAGGATCATTGAACTCCGACTCGTCCACGTCCATCTGGGAAAACTTTTCCGAAGCCTGGGAAGCCTTGCGGCTGTTCGCCTGTTCCAGCTTGTCTTTCATTTTGCACTATTAAAATTCCGGAGCGGCTGTGCGTTAGTCCCCAGTCAGAGTCGTAGGGCCCGATAAGCAGACTAATCTTTATGGCATCTGGGCTACAGAACTCTGCTGTGATGAGGAGATTGCTCGGCAATTAGATGCGGGCGATAGCTGGGGCTTTCTAACGAGACACTTGTCGCCACGCCGCTTGGCGCCAGATCGTTGTTAAAATCTTCAAATTGTGAATATAAAATTTATTGAGTCATCTCCTATATTTCCAGAGGGTAATACGATTTGTTTATTGTGGAGCACATAAACTTATCAACTTAAATTGTTATGCGCACATTATTATTAAATGATTATCTAATTGTCACTTAAATAGCTGTAAATATCTTGAAAGGCCGCGTATTGTAAGGTAAACCAAGTGTAAGTCACTTACCACTTACTTTATTTACTGTTTTCACCACATAAACTATTGCGATCTTGTTAATAATTCTAAATAAATATAAACAATTTTCAGCACACACTTTATATTCCACCAAGTGGTATTAACAGTAGCGCGGTATAATCCTTCTGGCTCATCCCAATCTGAGGGAAATTTGAAAATGTAAAAGGATTTGGGCAGCACGATCGCACTTTTCACATCCCGCCCCGAAACGGATAAACTTTTGACTTTGACGCCGGCGAGAGCTCATCAACTGTGGCCAACACGCGCCGGTGCTGTTCTGGCTGTTCTGGCTGCTCCGACGGCTGTGGGGCCACTTATCAGCCCAAGACGGAGCCTTATAAAATGAATTGCTGATAACAGAACTTCTATCTGATTTACACAAATGTGTATAACCATTGCGTGGGCCAAAGAGCGGGGGCAGACGCGTTGAACCTGTCAAAAATAGATTTCACGTGCCAGCTTTCCCTCATTGAGCAGGTTATGTTCCGCGAATCTAATCACCTTTCTCCACTGACACTGATAACGCCTCTGTGGGTCATCATGATAATCAGAGCGAGCGGTAATGGGTTTTCGATGGATCGGAAATTGTGGAATATAAAGTCGTAAAAATGTTTACATTTCGATTGTTGTCCGTTTCATAAGGGGAGTCTTATTGATGTCAGGCTTTTTATAGCGATTGCCCGCTTAATTGCATCTTTATGGAGGCCACAGGGCAGTAGGCAGTAGGCGTAAGCCCCTCGAATGATAAGATAGACAAGACAATTGCATACGGAATACAGCCACAAATCGGGGCTAGACAAAGCAAAGACTCGCGGCTAATCCTAGGTTTTTTGGCCGGACCACTGCTGATAAGAGGCTGGGAATATACGGGCTGGGGATTTTTCGACAACTCCCGTTGCACTTGCTCGAACTTTATCTGGAACTCTGTTTACTTTTCCCTCATGTTTCTATTTGCTTATTAAATTAGACATCCGATTATCTTTCAGCGCTGTATGAGCTGCTGCCGCGTTTGACTACCGACTGTGACTGCTGAAACCGAGACGAGAGAACGCCGCTGTGGCAATGAGATAGAGTCCACTTGGCTCGGTCTGTGCAAATGCAATAATATCAATTTTCATATTTTCATGTACTGGCCGGCCGCCGGCCGAAAGACAAAAGCAATTTAACAATTTACTAAAGCACTTAAGCGCAAATTCAGTATGGTACCCGGCCGGCCGCCCACCTAGACGCTGTAAAAGCTAAGCCCGCGACGACGACTGTCACTCTATGAATAAACATCACCACCGCCGCGGCAGCAGCTGCTATAGATCTCTGGGATAAGGAGTGGATCTGTAAATTTAATCAGACCAGATTACGTCCGCAATGTGCTGCTAATCTATTGACTGTCACCGACACCGACCAGTCACTAAGGCGTTCATCTAAGCGTGTCGCAGACTCAAGGGTTCCCGGTTCGGAGAATCGTTTACATTTCAGCCGAGTCTCGAGCAGGGCTTAGTGCGCGGCCTTCAATTGACGTCCAAATTGCTTCTTGAAGCGGTCTCCTTTGCCTGATAAAAAGATGCTGAAAGGGGGATCTTAAGTAGTGCTCGGGCCCATCGAAAGAGCATAGCAGAGCCAAGGGTATGGGAAAGTCAGGGCCAATGAAAGTAAATGGGAGGTAATGATCCCCTCGTGATCTCCGCTAAAAATATATTCCAACCACAGCCCAATAATGACAATAAAGAATCAAGTACTTTTTAGATATGTTCATTTTTATTTAAAGAATTTTACTTTGATTTATGCATAAACACGAATCATTGCTCTCCACTTTGCCTTGTTTTGAAAATTTCTTCTAAAATTTACTGAACTCTGAATAGCTTAGTTTGCGCTCTCGTTTTACGGTGTGTTAATGGAAATTTTCTTGCTTTTCGTTTTGTTTTCTTGCAATTGTAATGTGTTGACTTAATAATCAATTTTGTGGCTCCTTGTTGGGTTAAACTTTAATATTGCTTTTATATCTGTCATTAAATTACATCATTTTACAGTGATAATTAGAAAATGCTAGCACATGCCGAGTGTTGTGTTCGTTTACGTCTCTCACTTCGCCTCTAAATATATATAAATATTCTTTTGTTGACTTTATTACAATTTACAGTTGAAACACTTAAACGTAATTTGGATAGTTAAATTTAAAAATGCCTATAATCCGTATTCCCTCTCGTAATATATCTGTCTCTACATCCGTCTGTCGTCCGCCTTCGTCTGGCTGTAACACGTGCGATTTGTTCGGTTGTTTAAATTTGATTTAGTTTGGGATTAGAGTTAATTGAGTTACCATACGAATATCGATATCTTATGCTCACAAAATATGTTCAGGTTTAATTTACGTTCTGAGTAGAAGTCAAAGCGCATTCCAAATAAACTCATTTACATTTAGTCAATTGCTATACTATATTTAGACGCTCTACGCTAGGTAATGCTATGCTCTAATATGTATGTTAATCAGTTGAAATTTGTATATTCGTAGTTGTTGTGCCGTGATAAATTATCCCTCATTTATTTAACTAATCGATAGAAACTGATTAAAAACATTTGCGCTGCCTGACTAATTTCATTGTCTGCTTTTGATTATCGCTAAATCGCTCATAGTGGATACGTCTCGATACCTACCACGAGGTCCTACTAGATCCTAACTGAATCGCCATCCCAAATATGTACACACGATCCGGACACACGACTCTGGCTACGATTGAAAATATTGCTTAGCGTACATTACATATCTTGCTCGATTTGGCAATTGTCGGCAATTATTTTTACAAGTTTCTCTGACGGACTGGCATTTACATTTATCCTTATTCGATTATCGATTATTAACAAATTAAAATTAGTTTCGAATGGCAGTTGGTGTCTGTTCTTATCGTGTTTTATAAAATACTTTGTTTTCATTTGTTTTCTTGTTAAAATTGAATTGGTCTATTGCTCTGCACTCGGATTAGTGCCTTAAAAATAGGAATCGAATTCAGTGTGTGGTCTGTGTCAGTGTGTGGAAACGAATTATATATATAAAATGCAATTCAAGTTGGACGTTTCACAATATCACGTTGAGAAATATGCACACGCAAAGCAGCTGAACGGTAAACAAATGGCAAATCAAACAAGTCTCATTCTCAATAGCCGGAGGCTAACTAAAAATAGTCAAAGCATTTCAAACATTTTCCGCCACATCCGTAGCTGTGTATATGAAATTTCTCTCCTTCTGCAGACGTGTGTATATAATAATAAGTCTGTACTTTGTATAAATACGTGTTAAATATTTGTGTAAATGCCAACATTATCGGAGGAAGGATTGACTGACTCTGACTAACGCTGCCCCGCCCCTTCGCACTATCCCCTGCCGCCATTCCGCTCTTATTCCCGTTCCCCAACTGTCTGTCTATCTCTCTCTATACATACTATACATTTGAACTGAAAGACGCGTGTTGGCCTTTTGTTTTCACTATCGAATCACAGCAATTGAAATACACTTAACTCAACGGGAGACTAAACTATGAACTTGATGTAGTAAATGGGTTATTGATCCTCCTGCCTGTCGTCCTGATCCTGCAGCAGCTGCACTCCGATTCCGCTCCCGATTCCGCCGCCGCCGCCATTCCCGGTGGTGCTGCCTCCCGTCGTATTCTTGCGCAGGTGATTGCGCAGCATCACTAGGTTCCGGTTGAGCGGCAGATTGCCGGCCATCGAGGACAGCCCGGCCGAGGAGGAGGAGCTCGGAGTATGCGGCAGCGTGTTGCATATGTTTCCCAGCGGCGCCGAGTGGGCGGTGGGCGAGGTGGCGGACATTCCGTGGGGCGTGAGGGTGCCCATGCCCATGCCCATCCCCGAGCCCACGCCCAGCAACAGCTCGTGGGCCAGTATGGTGGGCAAATGTTAAGTGCTGCTCTTTAGCGGACCCGATGATAGCGAACTGCTGCTGACCCCCGAGTCGCTCGACTTCTCGCTAAGCCCTCCACGCGTGAGCGTATCGTCCGCCATAAGGCCGCCACCGCCGAGAAAGGACTTCTTGCCCACGCGTCCCCCGCCCGGCAGCGTGGCCTTAAAGGGATTGTCCTTGCAGCGCCGGGCGCTCTCCACGCGCTTCATGATCTCGCTGGAGCACTTGGTCACTACGTCGTCTAGGCTGTTCGACTCGTCGGTCGAATTCACCGCCTGTGTTGGTGTCTGCGAACTGGGCAGCGGCGATCCCTCGTAGCAGCCGGAGTCGCGGGGGAAGTGCCGCCGGCCAAAGGGCGACGCTCCATGCTTCATGTTGATGTTGTTCAGGCGCGCCTCGTCGTTCTCCGAGCTGGAGCCGGCTATGTCGACGTCGGAGCCTGTGCGGGTGAAATGGGTAGCTGTGAGTTTTCGTGGGCGTGTAAGATGGCGTGGGGTGTGGATGGTGTGTTAAGTATGGGATGAGAGAGTGGGTTAGGTTGGGTAAACATCAATTTGGCTGGCTTACTTAGGCAGTGAGTCTCAGGCATAAAAAGGCTAGGGGAACACTTCAAGCTGCGTTACTAACTCGAATTTATGGCTGCATAAAAGTTATCGCCAACTGCTGTTTTATACGCCCAACGTGATGGGGTGACCGAGAAAATGGCACTTTATCTGTTCCCAATAAAATTTCGATTTAAAAATTGTAGTCGGGGGCAATCGTGATTAGGAATTTCACAATTTTCCTTCAAATGACGTCTCGTGAAATCTAATTTGGTGGCGTACAATTTAATTAAATACGGAAAGGAAATATAATGCACGATTTGTTACTTGAAATAATTTCTGAATAATTTACCAGAAGGCAAATTGTGTGTGTGCTTACATTTCACTTAATCAATATCTAGTTTTTCAGAAAAATGTAATTAAATGGAAAAGCTTGACTCAAATCCTGATAAAATAAAAGTCTTTGTTACGCATTTAACCGGCTTTTCCTTAATTTTTATGCGAATGTAACGCCTAAATGTAGCCAGTAGGGTTTTAGTAAAGGTTCTCCTGGGAGCTAGACTTACATTCAATGTCATGCAGTAGCTGCACAGCCGTCAGCAGCTTGGCGCGATGCTCCTGGTTAAGGATGCCCAGGTAGTCCAGATCGGCTGGCTCCAGCTCCTTGAACAGCTCCAGGTCCTCGTAGCTGCAAATGGAACGATAGGTGAAACAATCCAACAAAAATATTGTTGGTAAATTTGTTTCATCTACACCACTTACCCGTTGAGCACGAACACGGAGGTGTACTCCTTGAGCCCGATGCGAATCAGCAGATCCTCCACCGAGCAGGGTCCTCCGCCGTTGTTGCTGCTGCCATTGCCGGGATTATTAGCCAGCCGGGAGCCGGGGGCCAGGGTCTTGCTGCTCGAGTTCTTCATGCGCTGCTCCGGCAGCACCTCCACGTTGATGAACTTGAAGTGGCCCACGCGGCCGTGGCAGCGGCCCTTCCAGATGCCCGAGGCATTCATCGACAGCACATCGATGAGCTCGCCCTTCTGCGAATGGGGGAAAAGTAATGGGATTAGCATGCTTCGAGGCCTCTCTTTGCGCCCCTTGAAGAATAAAATATTCCCGCTTGCAGCATGGGAAAGTGCTGCTAGTCCGCCAGGTGGCTCACCTTGAATTTGAGCGCCTCCTTGTCGTAGGGATTGGGCAAACTATCCACGAGGGCCTTGGCCTTGCAGATGCTGCTGACCATCGAGGTGCGATCCTCGGCCGAAATCGAGCTGTGCGGGCTGCCGGGACGCACCAGGGCCTGGGTGCCTGTGGACGAGAGGATTTGGGGAGGATTGATAAATATTTACCCAGCTCTTTTGGTTCAAAGTTTGTCGTCCTGCCGAATTTCCAATTAATGCGCCCACAGCCAATTAGCCGCAGGAGCCCAGGAATTTACTATGGACAAACAGTGCGGCCCTTGCATGCCTAAGCTCGCACCCATTCGTTTGGTTAATTAAAAACTTTTCAAATATTTTCACGCACACTCGCAGACACACACAGACTTGGCCCGAAAATATTCAAATATGCACTTGAAGTTTCCCATTATTTTTTTTGGGCCCTGTTGTTTTCTTTGCGTTGGTTTTTTGTTTGGTTTTGGGCCGGGCTAATCCTAGCTTTGCATCCTGGCCACACGAATAATAAAGTATTTTTCCTTGCACTTTTCAAAAGTTGCCACCGAGCCACCCGGCCACCGCTTGGCAGCAGCAATGCTCCTCCACCGATGTTGCCTTTTATTTTGTGCAAAAGTTTTGTTCATTAAAAAGGAAGCGGTTGCCCTTCATTTAACCACGCCCCAGACATTGCAATCTGCAGTGCCCCGCCCCCATCGGCAGGGCACTTGCCCTCTCTTTGGCCTCTTTGGGGGCGGCAGCAAGTGCATTAAAAATTCATTAAGTTGGCAAAATTTGAAGAAGCAACAAAAAACCGCAACAAGAACTAGAGCTGTTAATAGACCAATATGCAACCAGCCAGGCAGGCAGAGCCAGTCTGGGAGCCAGCAAGGCAGTCAGGGAATTTTTCCATGGCCAGCGGAAGGAGCCGGAGACTCAGACAGGAGCAACAGACAAAATCAAACCCGAAAACTCTAAATTGCAAGCTCAGACAAAGATACACACAATCTCCCTTGCAGCACAATTTGTGTACTTACTCGAACCGGAAGCGCTGGGCAAACTTTCCACGGAGCTGGCCGAGCAGGCGAACGCCTGATCGCTCATGCTGCCACGGTCGGTATTATCTTGGGAATTGCTGAAATCCCTCGACGTATCCTTTGTGGCAACAAAGTTTCGTCCATTCTCATTAAATGCGCCAATTTCCTTTGCCGAGCTACGCATCTCGCCCGACTAACAAACCAAACCGAACCGAACAGAGCCAAACCCAGCCAATCCGAGTCGTAGTGAAAGTTATCCATATATTTTTTTTTTTGCCGTGTTGCCAGCATCGTCGTAGTCGTCGCAATAAATTGCATGTTGAAGGGTAGCAGCAGCAGCAGAACAGGGAAAGTATGAAAGTTTTGTTAGTTAAATCATTAAAAAGTTTAAAACGAACATGCCGAGCTGGAGAAGGATGGATGAGACATGGCTTTGTGTACACAGAAACAAATATTAACTAGAACTTAGTCATACATATATGCAGGGGCTTAATTAATCCAAGAGTAAGCAGAGCTGCATGTTTGCTAACTTAAATAATGGTTTTTGGCCCTACAAAAACAGTTAGTAAGATATTTTTGCTAGTAAATTATTCTTTTATGAATCTTTATCCTCATATTTTATGTACTCCAAGTCTAAATAATTGTTTCATGTGTCTATATTTTATTTTAACCTTGACTGCATAGCTTCTAAGGCTTCTAAGCGTGCTGCTGGATCCACGAAACTTTGTCCATCTTTTTTTGGCAGGCCTCGCGAGCAACCTAGCCTAGAAAGTTGGTTGAAATGAACTTTCGCTTTTACCACTTGCTGGCAGTCAGGAGGAGGCCTGTGCACGCGGCCATAAAAACTCATTAAAATGGCATTTGCATTTAGAGTGCATGCGGCGGCAAGAGTTTAAGTCGAGGCCCATTATGAGGCCTAGTTGGAGCCAATTGCATATGCAAAGCGCCGTTGGCCAATGGCTAATTACATTTTCGCCGACCGGCCACGGTATGTGTCAACAAAATCTCCGTGGCTGCAGCATCTCCACTTGGCAAACGCAAACGCAAATGCAAATGCAAATGCACTTGGCCGGCTCCTCCATGGAGATCCTGCCAGCTCATCCCTCCACTCTCCATCTGCGAAGGCTTAGTGGGCATTAGCGTTTAATTAACTTACATGATGCACCGTGGCCTTTTGGCAAATGGTGTTCGCCTTGCCATGCGGCAGTCCGTTCTTTTTGGCTTTGGCCGCCAGCAGGCTGGGGGGCAGGCACCCATGGCCCCTGGTGGCTCCGATGTCCTCGTAATCCGACGAAGGGCTAGGCGACAGCGAGGGCGACTCCCCGATTCCGCCGCTAAGCGTCCGGTAGCGGGCCGTGCAATTGTTGGTGCCGATCTGTGGGCAGGGAGGAGAAAAGCGGATTGAGTGCGTCGTTGCCATATTAGCCAAGTCGGCGGGGCAAGTCAACTTTGCAAATGAAACGGTCGACCAATCTCATTTTCCGATGCTCGTATTCCGACAGCGTTTAGCTGGCTTAAGTGCCAACTCCAAAGCCAGCTGCAGCCCCGAAAGGAAAACAAGGAGAAATAAGCACGGAAGCGGAGGAGCAACTTGGCTAAAAAGCTTTTCCAGTCTCTGTGTTTTCGTTTTTATTTCTCCCTATCTACGTGCATTCCTTCTGTCGTCCATTTTCGACCAGACCGAGAGCGAAGTTTGTTTGTCACAAAGAGCACTTAATCAATTTAGACGCATTCGGATGCAGTTGGAGCAGCAGAGTTGGAGTTGGAGTTGGGGCTGAAAGTTAAATGAGCCCGATTCAGCCGGGAAAAAGGGACTCCGGCACTTACCGACACCGCACTGAGCCTGGAGGTAACGCTTTGAAGGTCTGAGATGGAGCCCGCATAGTCGCCGCTCTCACGGTCATGAGACCTGAAAAATAAATAGGAAATATATAGGAAATGTTTGATGTATGTATTTACAATAATATATATTATCCACCTTTTTAAAGGATTTTAAAACCTTAGTGATTTATGTAACATCTCCATATATGTTTATTTATTCAGCTTTTATCGGATGACCTTTCATGCAATAAAATCTTATCAACTTCTGCCAAGAACACAAACATGAAATATCTTAAACATTTCATTAAAATCCTTCTCTAATAAAGTTTATTTTATATTTTTGCTCTTTTGCAACTAGAAATTCAATCTATAAAAGCTATCCATTTCATTTTGGACTTTGGAAATTTTCCTAGTAAGTCATTCCAAAAAAATCTTCGAATTGCCCCTGACAATGGCAAAAATAACTTTAAACTTGTGGGTGGCAAACATTTTGAGGGCAAACAATAACCGAAGAGGCAGAAGGTGTCGAAGGGGCCGAGAGGTTGGCTTGGGACACCGACCCGACCCGAGGTCGAGTGGCAAACAAAGGTCATATAAATAAATACTTGATATCTTTTTCTTATTTTTTCCTGGCCGATTTTCCTTTGCCATTTCGCTTCAGCACTGTTGAGATTTTCACTTTTGGTTGCCTTTGCTGTTTGTTTTCCACCTTCCCTTTCCCTTTCCCCACTTTCCAGCTCGTATTTTCCCGCACTTCGTGAGAAGAAAAACTTTTCTTTGCGTTTGCCTCGCCGTTAGGGGGCCCCAGCGGCGCACGAGGCGTATAAGTTATTTCAGCAAGTCCTTTGTATGCGTACGTGTGGAAAACGCAACTCGACAATGGAGAGGAGTCGGCCTCCTCCTTCGCTCCTGCTGTCTACCTATAGCTGGCTGATTGAGCAGGAGCTGCCTGCTACTCTGGCTCGTGGATTGGCGTTGAAGTAGCAATAACGCCATTTCATTCAAGTGTCCTGGCCTGTCTCTGTCTTGCTCTTATTGGTTTTGACCCCGTCGCAGGAAGGGAAGGTTTCTGGATTCGGAATCCAGGAACCGGGTTCCCTTCACAGCGAGTGTGGCATGCGTAACAATATGAAATTGATGACTTTCGCTCCGATGCGTTTCGATATGTGTGCCGTCTGCCAGTCAAGTTCGCTCGTCACTCACTCAGTCACTACCTCACTAATTCCCTCATTCATACCTCCGTTCAGCGATTCATTCATTCATTCCACTGGCTGCAGACCTTCGATAACCGCACTAATGAAGTGAAGTCTACCCTTTTTCTGGCTTTTTCTGGCTTTTTCTGGCTGGCCGGCTGACTGTCTGTCTGGGGGGCCTGGGTGCCGTCCTTTGACGCACCTTTTCAGATTGACAAATAAATTCGAGATGCCAGACTTGAGCTGTTTGATTGCTTTCGCTTTGGTCAGCTATTAGTGTTTGCTGGTCCAAATGTTTGGCCTTTTCACGGCGGACTGGGCACATTTGTGGCCCAGTTTTATGGTTCAATGATCACCTCTCGCCTTGGCCTTTGAAGTGGGCAGGAAAGAAGGAAAAAAGAGTCGAAAAGGGTTCGGCAATTGTTGTTTGCCATATCATAACTGCCCACTCCTGCTCACGCCCCGCCCCATCGTCATCACCGTCGTCGTCAGAAATCTGAAATCGGGGGCTGGACCATTTTATTTATTAATGCGCCACCTTCGTGTCGGCCCTTTGGCCATAAACTCAACTGCAAATAATAATGGCAATCAACAGCCAGGACTACCGTCCCTGCCCCCACATCCGCCCCGCGGGCTGTACTCACCTGGCGTGCGTTAAGGGTATTATTGTCGGTGGATTTGGCGGCTGCTGCGGCACGATAAGACCTCTACGCGGCGGTCCACGTTGCGGCAATGAAATATCTCCGGCGGATCTTAATGAAATTACGCCCGTGCTCTCGCGGTTATTCGAGAAGCGCACCCGGCCACCCTGCAAAAGAAGTGGAGAGGAGAACCGTGAGTGAGGGGCATACATACACTGGGGGAAAAACGCCATCTAAAATCGAGAATAAAATAATAGATATATATAAGAAATTTTGCAGCTACAGGTTAAGATGAAATATGATTGAGTAGAGTTATAAATATATTTGTAAAAGTGTGTATAGTCTGGTAAGTTTCTAACGGATTCCAATAATTCTGAATAGCTAATACCTGAACTATACTATACTACTGTTTAATTTAGTTAAGTTTAAATGGCAACCAATGGTTTATTTAGTTTTTACAGATTTTTCAGGGTCCTTTTCCTATCATGCCTAATAGGCATTGCCTATGACTTTTTTCCCTGTGTTATATCCTTAACAAGAGAACGAGATAGAGAGCCGGTACAACATGGGGATTAGCATTCAAGTAGAATTTGTTGGCCGCTGTAGAGCAACAAAATTATGAAAAATTAACAAAGTTATAAAACTTTATGAGGCCGTGAGTGGGACAGAGAGGGAGAGCGGGCAGAGTGAGACAGGGCGCGGAGAGAGTTTATTTGCTGTTGCTCCGCTATATTTGTTTTTGTTGCACTGATTTCGTGTGGCTGCCGGCTTCAGCTCGGAATTTTAAATTTAGTGAACACAAATTTGGTTTCTTTCGCAGGATTTTGTTTTTTATATTTTGCGTATGTTTGTTTGGCAACGGAAATGGCAAAGTTTTCCCGTTTTTAATTTAGGCAATGCAGCAAAGTTTTTTTGGGTGCGCAGGGAGCGTGGAAAAGCGTCAGAGGTCGACTCCCTGAAAATCAGAATTTCGGCTTTCGGGTTGGTTTAATCCGCAGTATTTTCGGTATGCAGAGCTGGCAAACGGTCGGATACCGAGAGCCATATCATGTCAAACGATTTGCGGGTCCAGTTTCTGATCAAAGGCTGGCCCCAAACAATTCAATTTCAATGCGTTTCGGCCGCATTATCTCCGGCTACTCCGGTCCGTTAACCTTTTCCAGAGAACCGCAAAAGTTTCATTTCAATTTTAAACAAATTTCGTGGCCACATCAAAGGGGCCAAGCGAAAGAGGCCCGCACAAAAGGCCCCGAAAGGGGGTGGCTCGGGAGAACGGGAGAACGCTTCAGCGTTGAGTGATTTCAATTGACTAAGAAAACAAATTCCCTCAGCCTCAGCCTCAGCCTCAATCTCAGTCCTAGACCCCGATCCCGGTCTCCGAATGTCGATAACTTGCCTAATGCGTTCCGACAAAAGCGCAACTCTCCGGAACTCAGGAATAAGTCAATGGGGGGAGCTAAGAAAATTATGCAAAAGGAAAAGTCTCAAGACGTCGCGTCGTCTCAGAGCTTTCCCACCTCAACCCGAACTCCGAAGCTCCGAGATCAATCCACAATCAGAGTGGGAGTCAGAGTCGAACAAGTCAACAAGAATTATGCACTTTTTGACTGTCAATAAAAATAAAGTGAGTTCGAGTCGCAGTTTGTCCCGGAGTTTTGCACACAGCCCACAGAGCGGGCCACAAGGAAGCGTGCAAATGCCAAAGGACATGGACATACAAATCGAAGTGGGTAGAAATCAATGCGCCAGCACAAAAATATATTCAGCGTATAATTTAATAAAGCAAATAGAAGAAAAAGCCACAAAGCGAAAATCGCTGAGGAAAACCAAACTCGAAGAGGGGCACAAGAAAAAAAAATGAAATAGAAAAGCGGAAGCTCTCCACCTCCCTCACAGCTTTTGTGACTGGCAAATTCCACAGAGAAATCAAAGCGGGTTGCCACTGAAGTTGGTAAAGGAACTGGCATTGGATCGGGTTTGAACCTGGCGCTGGAGTCCGCCGGGTAACCAGAATTAACGGCGTCACAGGATGTGCCGCATAAATTTCGAATGTGATTGCAACTGCGACAATGTTGTCGCTGCCAATTCCTTTTTGTTGTGTTAGAGGATGACATAACGCGACAGACTTCCATCTCAGACAGACAGAGGAAAAAGGGTTGTTAGCTTCATATAATGGTTGCTTGCCGTTTTACTGAAGGTTTTTCCAAAGTAGTTTGTTTTATATCTTTTTTGCATCTCCTAATAATTTAAGTGAACCTAAAGGGAATTTCCTGATTCAATTTCAATTATTTGAACTGTATTTATCTGTTATCTAAATGTATCTTAGGAAGGACTCTCACCTGTATAGTGGCGGCTGGTCCGCAGTTGAGCCCGGCCATGAGAAAGTCATCGGGATCGCTCTCGTAGGGCGGCTCGTCATACCAATGACCTTGATGATGCAGCGCACTCACCGCGTAATGGGCAGCTGCTCCTCCTCCACCGCCGCCTCCTCCCATGGGTATGGCGCCCAGGCCGGCGATGCCCATGCCGACGCCCGTCCTCAGCGCCTCGTCGTACATATACGTATCGTCTGCAAGGGGAATAAACCGAGTTTAGCAGCCGCAAGTAGGGCTCAAGGATTACGATTAGGGAGGACTCTGGGGAGGAAGAACTTTAAAAAGTTTTGCGAGCGCCCCGAAAAATGTGCAGAGCCAGCAGAATGGGCTGCAACACAATATTATTATACGCCACGTTGCACACAAAACTTGCAATGCCATTTGCCACATGCGAGCAGCACAAGTTGCTGCGGCACCAGCTCCAGCTACGGAGTCCGTGGTCCCTTGTCCGGGGCTTATGTTCGGATTCTGGTCCGGAAACGGACATAAGATTTTATGCTCGCTTATGCATGTGACGCTCGCCAGACGGGTGGGCAGAGCCACGCCCTGTGCTGCAGTTGCAACTTGCAGCAGAGGCACTTCAAGTGTAAAATTCCAGGCTGCATACTTTTCGGGGCACTCGCCTAGGTTTTCCCCAAAGCTCTTCCCCTCAATCCGCCGTAGCTCCTGCTCCTTGGCTTTGTTCTTTGTGCTTCTTTGTGCCACTTACCCATGCGTCCCTCGCCGCGACTCATTTGCAACAGTCCCTGTCGAATGTCACGCAAGATCTGTCAAAGATAGAGAGCAATATTGGAATTTGTATTAATTGAATTGGAATGTGTATTGTTTTGGGCACATTGCATTAGTATAATTTACAAAGGGTTACTTTAAAGGGTATCTTCCAGAACTCACAGTTCCTACATATACATTTAAAGTTGTAAGAAACCCAATGCACATGCCAGCTGACAGCAAATCGAGTTTACCAAGAAATAAATTCGCTGATCCAGTTTCCGGAAGATCACATTCTCTCGAACCGAGACATGGACTTATTCTAATCAAGACTAATAAGCAGCCTTCCCCAACTTTATATGGTCAGAGAAAGTTGCGACTTCTCGGCATGGCCAACTTTGGCACCCTCTGTCGCCGCCAGACTGACTATAACTAGATAAAACTTCTCCGTATTGAAGGCGACGCCTCCGCCCCGAGTTTGCATGCATGTTTGCTCGTATTTGGGCAGCACTTTGTCTGCATGCCAAACGTGACTGCTGTGCGAAATGAAAGGACGCCCGCCGAGGACCGGGAAGAGGACGAAATGTTGTCAACTCTCAAGCCGGCGACTCCTTCTCCCGGCTGGCATCTTATTAGCCAAGTCAGTCAGTCAGCCAGGCAGTAGTAGTCACTGAGGCTCGCGTAGCTGGCAAAGGCGTTAAAATTACAAAATTCCATTTGAAAACTAAAACAATTTTGCCAGCGCAAGCAGAACTACTAGAATGTGCTACTTGTTTCTATTTTCGTTGCCTTCGTTCTCTTTCTGTATATCTTTTTGGCATGTCCTGAGTGTCCTGCAGCATAATGGCATTCTGTGTGCGCGGCATACTAATTCCGAGAGCATATATGAAAATGTGTTCTGCTGCTGGCAGCCAGCGAAAAGCATGCCAGGGCCAGCGGGCGAACAGAAGCTGAAGCAGAAATAGAGGCAATAAAAAGGGGGCGCTGAAAAATTAGCTAAAAGCTTTTTTGGCCAGTCCGCATTAAAAATGCATTCAAATGGCACTGCCGGATTGTCGGGGCGGTGTGTTATATGGCCCCCACAGCATCTGTACACACAATTGACTAGATATACACCAGTTGGCAAATTGAAATTTACGTGGCCAAGACACACGAAAACTTTCCTTACCATTCTAATCACATCTGAGGTTCCTGGGGTCGCCTGCCTAATTGCTGGCCCAAATGCAAGGATCCCTCTGCCCTCTACCAAAAAAAGATATAAGGAACTTCTAGCCTCTTCTGTATCATCATAAATATTTCATGTTGCTCGTGGGTACACACGAGCAGTTTTCTTTTTTCTCCGGCTTTTCCTTGCCAAAATGGAAAACAAGCTCGTGAACAGCCTCCCGTCCATGTGAGCGGGAGGGGTGCTCTGCAAAAACAGCAATTACAATTAGACAAACAGAATGCTGTTTGCACAAGTTAAGCAGCAGCAGTAGAAGCAGCAGCAGCAGCAGCACTAACAACAATAACAATGCGACACCCCAGCCCATATCGCAAAACCTCCCCCCACCTCTTGTATGCTTTTCATTTATGCACAAAAATTATTGCCCTTGCTTAGGAGCAGCACACATTTTCCTGGACTGGCAAACAGTCGACAAATTGTCGTGCAGCAACGCAGTTTGTGCGAGTACACAGGCGGAAAAAGGGTCCTTAGTCATAGTATCAAACCTTTACTGAATTCCCTAAACAAATAGAAACGTAACAGGCAAGTCCGGTTCGAAGGACCAACGGAAAACCTTGTTTTAAAATCTCTTAAAATGCTTGCAGGCATAAATATATATTTTTTTTCAAAGCTTTGTATTATTTTACCCAATTTCTCTCTGTTCATTCGAGTCTCTGGGTGCTGCGTGTAAAAGTCCGCATCTGCTGTCTGCTGTGTATCCATCATTGCGCCTGATAACTGGCATAATTAACTGAGCCGGCTGCCAAGCTGATTGAGGACGTCGAGTGCCAAGGGGCGATGATTTCCCTAATCGATTTGGATTTTGAGTCCATGCTAAATGAATCTGAGTGCCATTCACGACGAGATAAATCTAGTAAATCTCGGGTTTACATTATCAATCAGAATCAGAATCAGGAACAGCCGGGAGTAGCCCGCAGTCCACATGAAATACTTTGGTCTGCGTTCACAACTAATTCTCCTGGCATATAAATAAATAAGTTACTCTCTTTCAGCGACACGCCCATCCATTCACACTTGCCAAGCCAACAGACACACACACAGCGACGAGTATTTTTATCATGTCCTTCGTTCGGACAACATTTTCAAGTGTGGAAAGTCTTGTTGTTTTTTGTTTTGTATGACAGACAAAAGTTTATCATTCGCCACGTTGCACTTCATTGTTTTTGTTGCCCCAGCTTTTGGTGCCGGTGCCAGTGTTGGTGTGTATCTATGTGCTTAACATTTTGTCTGCGTCTGTTTTGCATGTTTGCTCGCACATTTATTTGGAGGGCCGAGGAGGGGACTGGAGCTGGGACTGGGACTGGGACAGAGCTTTTTCGGCCCGGTCTTCGGCTTTTATGCCTTGGAATAATTGCTGTTTTTATATCAAATATTTTTAATAGCTTTTTTAATTGGCTTGTGCATGCAGAAGTCGTAGCATTTATATTGCAAATACAAATAAGAACTCAAACAGTGCAGGACACAACTATAAGGCGGTTGCGAGAGTAGATGTATATTTTATTTGACAATTAACTGAAATTTGTTTGAGTGCTCTAGAAACAAATGGGAAAAATAATAAGAGAAAAGTCATAGTACACCTTTTATGATGCCTGTTTTTATGGATAATGTGTTTCGTCCGAAACTTATGTATGCTATGGCAGCCTACCAAGCAAACGGAGCTTCGTTTTTATATATATTTTTTTTATATATATTTTTTTTTATTTTCTTAAGCCGCCAAATTGCTGTTTGAACTATTTGGGAGTTTTAGTGCAATGCAAGCCTAGTATGTTTCTGACTTTGTTCCCTTTAAATTTACTGCAATGTTAATGTATATCTTAACTACTATCTATATATTTTTTAACTTAATAATATTTTGGATCGCTTCATCATTTACTCAGGCCATGTAATATTTCGCGGAAATGTTTCTCTAAGCATTCTCACACCGAAACGTACTGTATCCACGACCAGAGCTGCAGGGCAAACACAACCTTTCGGCCTGTACAATTGCAACAGTTCCTTCTGCTTGTGTATTTAGTGCATGCAAATGCAAATGCAAGGATAGGGAGTCTGTGAAATAAATAGGGCAGACTTCAAGGCACAGGAATTGCCAGAACGTCTCGCTCACCCTTTGGGCCGAGAGTGTTTTATGTTTATTTAATTTGTGAAAAGTGCCCGGAACAAATAGGCTTGATTTATCCCTGGCCAACAACGGCAACGAAAATGTTTGCCATTCGTATTTATCAATTTTGGAATGGACATCTTGGATGCATAAATCTTGGGTCTTGCGGTTGCAAGTATCTAAATAAATTCGGACATGTCTCGAGTCACTTACCTCCTCGTGTTCACGCTGGAATTTTTCCTTCTTCCGCATGGCCTCCTGTACCTTCAACTGCAATTGGAAAATTGTTGTCGTTTACTGAGTGACTTTGTTTATTTATGGATGCGCCAACTAATTTCTTGGCAAACAAAAATTTTAAAGTATACTTTGGGGTTGCAAACGGAAAGGGACGTTCCCGGATAGGGGAAGTTTCTAGGGGAAGTGTGCCGGAGTGTGTGTGGTTATGCATTATGCATTTGCTAACTATTGTTGTTGCCATTACAGCTGCTGTTGCTTCAGGTGTTGCAGGCGCTGCTGCTGCTGCTGCTGCCTGTCTATCTGTTGTTGCTGCTGCTGTCGCCGTTGATTGCATTTTGCTGCTTGTTTTTAGTTTGGCGCCGTGCGCGCTGTCATTAATAATGAATGTTGACGGCAATGAACTTTTAAATGTTGCATGCATCCACACGCTGCCACTTCCTCGTCCTCGTCCTCATCTCCTTCCTCGGGCTGGCTCCTGCCGCAATTGTTGTACTTGGTGGTGTTGCTGCCGGCATGCCATTACAGGTAAACGTGCTCAAAAGCAACAGCCGCAGCTTTCGCGTTGAAATTGCATTGCAAATGCAGTCAAAAGAGGGGCCTCCGTTGGGTTGGCTACGAAACTTTGAAGCGTGTTGTTGCTGCTGCTGCTGCAGTTTGTGCAAATTTTTTGTTGATGTTCAAGTAAAAATTTTGTTGGCTGTCGCAGCTGTTGCAACAGCAGCACCGAAGCAGCAACAGCAACACCGGTAGCGACAGCAGCTTGTTAAATTTGCTGCATAAATATTTATGCGACTATTCTAGCCATTCTAACTAACCAAACATCTGACTAACACGCGCATTGTTACAAGGACAAAAAACCGGGGAAAATATACTGTAGATCTGAAGCAAGACGTAAGTTAACAATTGTTCATCTGGTTTTTATAAGCTGTTTCTTTCATATATTTACTTTATATCATTATTTGTTAATAACACATTTTTGGGATTATTATTTGCAGCCTGAGCATATATACTTTATTATTTTCGTCTATTGCCTATAGTTTTGCTTTTAATTACAATAAATATTACGCTAAATAATAACAATATTTTCCGTGCAGTTAGCAATCATGTTTGCCTTCACTACTCACCCTGTGGATTGTCTCCTCGAAACTGTGCTGCTGTCCGCCAGCGCCGCCGTTTATCATTTGAAAGTGCCTCAGACGATCGTTGGCCGCCTGCAAGAATGCGAAAAAGAATCAATTTAGGGCAAAGTTTTAAATTATTTTTAGGGCCAAGGGAGGCTCTGGCTCAATCGCCTGGCTTATTAACTTTCTCAAGTATGCACAAAGGTTACGCGCGGGAAGGGGCAATGGGAAATGGGAGCGGGAGTGGGACGAAAGGCTGCTCATAAATCAAGGACTCCTTGAAAGGGGGCCACAGCCCGCATCGTGCTTTATCGCCATTAGGACGCCATTTTATATTTCACACCTTTCAGCGGGGCTTTAATTTTTAATTAATAACGAGTCAAGGGTCAGGTTAGGGTCGCCCTTCGACCCTTCTCGGGTAGCTGTTTAATGCGCTTGTTTTCTTATCATAAATACCAAATCAGGTGGGAGAGGACAGAACACATGGCTCCGACCCAGGGTCCAGGTGAGTGCTGTTTAATTATATTTTGAAAGGCCAGGGCTGCTGCCACGGTGCTGAGTAGGACGCCGCTACTTAGGCACATATCCTCAGTCATTTCCTGCGCTTATCTGCACCAGGTCCTGGCCGGGCTCGCTTTTTTTCTCTCTGAGCCGAGCGCCTTTTGCTCCCCGGCAGTTTATTATTTATATTTTTCCTCTCCTTTCTCCTTTATTTATTCTTTTCTGCGCTGCTTGTGAAAAATTTATGCATGTCCTTGCTTATTTATGAGCAGCGTCGCCGTCCGTTATCTCCGCTCCTGGCCGCAGTTTCATTGCCAGGCTCAAGAATAGTGCCGCCTGCGCCAGCCCCGTAGCAGCTGGCTCCAGGTCCGTCTCCGTCTCCGTCTCTGGTGCTTTTCCCCAAAGGTTGCTCTAATCAAAGGCGCTGAATGAATCCTTTGTGAGCGGTGCAGATAAAGCGAGTACAGCAACTCGAAGGGAGTGGAGAAGGTGCAGCCAGGATGAGAAGTGGCAATGTAGACATGGCCGCTGGCAAAACATTTTTAACCTTTTCAGCTGGCAAAAGGAGAAGCTGCGCGCATAAAAATTTACATGTCCCCAGGGCCAAGATTAAGTATGCTTCCCAGTGCTTCCCAGGGCACAGAGTACGAGCACGGGCCGAGTCAAGACGCAGAAAGTCATAAAATGGCAGCCTAGAAGAAGGAAATTCACGGAAAAGGAAACCAAACGAAATGCGAGCAAATAAATTGAAAGAATTACCGCAGCAGTTGATTCAAATGAAAGGCTGTAGCCGAAGTTGGAGCGATGGGAGCTGGGGACAGAACTTGCGGGACAGGACAAACAATTTGCTTGCGGTCATAAAACGAAGCGCGAAAATGAGTTTCAGTTCGGGGAAAGAGGGAATCGAGAAGAGGCATTCGGGGGAGTACTTACCCTGGCCTGGGCGCCATTCTGCTGATTGTTCCGATCCCGTCGATTGACAGTCTTCAAGCCTTTCAGCAGTCGGGCCAGCGTTGTGCGTTTCTTTGTCTCGCGGCCCTCTGGAGAAGTCGTTGGAAAGCGAAAGAAATTGAATTAGTGAGGGAATTCGACTTGGCGGCGGCTGATTTACATATTATCTCCTTTTTTCGCATTTGCATACCCGGGCAGTGGGCGGGAGTCAACATTTTCGATAGAATTTTAAACGAAAGCAAGGCCAAATGACTTTTTTAACTCAATAAATAAGTAAGTAAGTAAGTAACTGTTTGACTGTTTTATAAATATATTTTAGTAAACATTGCTAGAATATATTGAGGCATAATTGACTTAACATGGAAAAATACAAATATAACCAGTTTTTGGTATACTTCAAAGCAATGTTCTGCCGGGATATGCTTGCTGTCATTCCATAACTTACCTGCTGTCGGTGGAAATTCATAAAAATACGCTGATCTCGGACTCAGGCAGCTGTTAAGGAGGGATTCAGAATTATTAAAGTCCTTCAAGGAAAATGAAATTCCGCAGAAGAGACTTACTTTTGCTGCACAAAGTTCATGTGGGCGACATTCGGCGGCAGGGTTTGGTGCTGATGCGCTCCCACCTGCTGCGGCTGTCCTGGCACAATTGGTAACTGTTGCTGCTGCTGCATCTGCATCTGCTGCTGCTGCTGCTGGATGCTCTGCTGCGTCTGCAGCGTCTGCTGCTGCAGGAGCTGCTGCTGCTGCGTCAGTCCGCCGCGTGCCACTCGCGGTGCGAAGACGCCGTAGCCGAAGCCGTAGATCTCGTCCTCCTCCTTGTCGGACAGACAACTCGAGGGCTGCAAGAGGGGTGGTTTGGGATGGAAAATTAGTTACTTGTTTGGAAACTCTGCGGGGGAGAGACACAACTACAGCGGCATGCAAATGAAAGTGGAGTATTCAAGCAGGCAAAAAATATTTACACAGTATTTTTAACACACAATTAAATAGATTTATTCGGATAGATGCTTAATGGTTTCCTCTTGCTTTATTATTTTTGCAACGCCAACATCAATTTTGGTGGAATTTCGTTCTGTTTTCGTTTCGGATCTTGTAAATATTTTCCCTGGGGCGGTGGGGTGGCGCCTCTAATGGTTTTTCTTTTGTTGGGTGAGTGGAGTGTCGGGGGGATGAGGCTGAGGGTGAGGTGGTGGTGGTTCCGGGTCATCGTCATACATACCGAGTACTTTCCGGGCACGTAAATGGGCTGGCTATGACTATTGGGCAGACCGACGCCATGCATCGAGTGGCCGCGATGGCCGTGCTGCTGCCGGTGGTGCAGACCTATGCCGCCGCTGCTGCCGCCACCGCTGCCTCCTGCACCGCACCCGGCGCTGCTGCCGCCGCTGCCACCACTGGCCGCGCCGCCGCTGCCGCTCCCCGTGCTGCCGCCCGCCCCACTGCCGCCGGCGCCGCCGCCACCCAGCAGCTGGGCGCCGACGCCGTGCAGCGGACTCCGCTCCGCCCAGGCCGCCTGGCGCGCCCGCTCTATGGCGCTGAGAATGTCCCCGAAGGGAGCCATTAGCAGCTCGCAATAGACGGAGGCCAGGCCCTCTAAATGGCCACGTTGTCCATCCTGCAAAAGAGCGAGAAACGAGCAGCAGAGAAAGGTAAGAACGGACTCTTGCCAAGTTCGGAAGGGGGGGAGCGCGTGAGGAGATGCGGGGACTATGAATGCTAATGTGTGCGCGGGTTAGAGTGGGGCTAATAAGATGAATACCGGATGAGATGGTTACAGAGATGGAGATGGATGGTGGTGGAGAGAGGTGAAGGTTGGAAAGTACACAGAGACAGAGCGGTTAATGATGCTATATTGATGTTGGCGTTGGATGGGGTTAGCGGTTTGGCTACTGACCGGGTTAATAATTACTAATTGACGGGGGTTAATTCGCTTATCCCACTAATCAAAAGCGGCCATTACAGGGCTACACAGGTGGCATAGTAGGGGAGGCACTGGGGGAAATGCTGTGACAATGATAATGATATGGGCTATAAACTCCACACTGAAACTTTGTTAATATATACAGTAACATACATATTAATAATTAATTTAAGGTTTACAACAGTTTTAGAGTGGTTAGTGGGGAAGGATACACTTCTAAGAAGGCGTATAATGGGGGACAGTACTTATAAACCTATAAGTAATTCCCTTTTTAATGTTCGCTAGATTGCTCTAAACATTATGCCATTTGCCTCGTAGTGTACTCCTCCTGCCGTAATTAAATAAGAGCCCTTGTGCCTGTGCCCATATGTATGCAGGCTTCCCTGTTTGCCTACAATATGCCGCTCAAGTCAAATTAGTTGGCACAACTGCCGTCGTCAATTGCCACAAATAATTGAGTCTGCCTCCGGGGGAAAGTGGCGCTGGGGCGGGAGGGAGACAACTAAGAGCTCCAGTACCAGTCGAAACCTAATGCACTTAGTCTGGGCATAAATTATGGCTACACCCAGGCATACACATTTGTGTTTGGGGCGAAGCCATTCGGCGGGAGCTACATCTCGGCCCTGATAAAATTGTTAACAAACTGCCAAGTTAAATTACATAAAGCAGAGGCACTCTCACACACTCACTCACTCACCCACCCACTTACTCGTAGCAGAGCTCTGCAGAGCGACAAACAATGAGCTTCCCGTACGCACTTTTTCACTGCATACCTGCAGGGGCAATTTTGCAGGGCGAAAAAAGCGGGTCGGAAGTGAAGGTAACTCGCGGGAGCTAACCAGGGGGTTAAGGGAGACTGGCAGGGCCGTGGCAGGGACAGCGCCTGCTGCCTTGACACTTTGAGTGGCGCCCTGGGCAATGTTAAACGCTTGACATTGTTCCACGGCTCCGCCGCTCTGTTCCCGTGCGATGGCATCAATCAAATATGACACGCATTAAAATATCGCCCGATTCCTGCCACAGCCACATGAACCTGCCTCCTCTTTTTCGCGTCATGTGGGGCCACAGGGAAATTGACAGGCTTCAGCTTGCCACCTGGCCATCTATTTTACCTGGGCATCTGCAGAGTGCCCGTTATGGGTGCGTTGTACTTTGATGTATGAAAAATACCTGCCACGCTGCTCTATGGGGCTTATTATGCCCTTCTTTTTAGGGTCTCGGCCGATTTGTCACCTGAATGGCATAATAAGTGTATTTTTGTTTACCTTAAAAGTCATTTCTTCAAGATATACCTTTTGTTCAACCATTCAGAAATATCGATGATAAAGTTACTTGACATTTTAGTGGAACAATTTAGAAAAATTTGTATATTTTAAATTAAGTCGGAAAGAAAATTCTACACATTTTGGTAGCAATAATAAATAATAAAGAAATTACTTTATTTAAATAAAAGTGTCGTAGTCATGAAAATAGCAAATGGAAGAAGGAAGTTAGGACAAATTAAAACCAACCTTTTTTGGAAAGTTTATTATCTGAAAATTGTCTTACTTGATTTTTGAAAATATGTCACAATTTTTCTACAATGCAACAGTTTTGAATAATTTATAAAATCATATATTATATTAGGGTATTTAAAGCATCGCCTTTGTAAAGTAAAAAAACTTCTTCTTCATAGTTAAATTGAGCTTCCCGCCCAGACATGCGTATTTAGGAGCACCGGCTTTGTATGTATATTGTGCAATTTGCGAGGAAATTGCCACGTTTAGCGTAATTTTTGCTACTTATTGCCTCTTTGACTAGGCTGCCAACAGAGAAAAGGGAGAGTTTCGTAGCCTCTGGCCATACTAAAAGGCAGTCGAGTTCCATTTTCTTATTTTTTCCCCTCGTTTTTTTTTTGCTGCTGCTTTACGCTTTGGGTAATTTCACAATGAGCCCTCGAGGTG
This sequence comes from Drosophila burlai, assembly GCA_008042655.1. Classification (NCBI taxonomy): domain Eukaryota; kingdom Metazoa; phylum Arthropoda; class Insecta; order Diptera; family Drosophilidae; genus Drosophila; species Drosophila burlai. Next base: position 15,808 of record VNJT01005847.1, on the reverse strand, counting down.
GCTGCCTTGTTTGGCCCTTTCATTAAAGGTTAACTCGGAAAGTGTCAACTTTTGATGAAGGGGAGAACGAAAGTGTTTTTCGCCCTTTATGGCTGACAAAGTGTGTTTAATGCTCGATTGAAATGGGACTTGCCGGGGTCCCATGCCTCCTGACATGGCCGCAAAATGATCGGCTCGGATCGGACTTGTCTTCGTTTCAATCCACATCGTTTTTATGCCTTATAAACTGGCTTGCACTTGTAGCAATTGTCCGCCGTTTCCTCGTTCTGTAGGAAATACTTGAGCGGAAATCATTCAGCGCCTCATTATGCCCGTGCACAAATTTATTATGCAATTCCAAGTTTATGTCTCCTCGCAGTAACAGTACGAGTGCGGAATCAATTTAATTCCGAGATAAGGTTGAAGACAACTATAACACGCTTCGCCTTTCAGGGGTCATCAGGACAGAGCTTGTCCAAGTCGTAAGAACAAATTCATAAAGCCATTTGCAATTTTGCTGCCAAAGGAAGAGGCGACTTGAGTACAGAGCGAACGGAAATGCGAGCTGACAGAAAGTTAGCTCCTGCCAGATGGATAAACTTATGAATATAGACACACACATATATGTATGGTATATCGCACTTATGCACATGGTTATACGGCTGCGATGTGTTTGCGAGCTGAACGAATTCATAAAAACCGACTGCGAGAGCAAAGCAAGCAAAATAACTGTCGCAATAAAATAATTTATTGAAGTTCTGCAATGCCAGCGACAAATGCAATAAACTGCGAACTCCGCCTTGGCTCACAAGACGTATGCGTTATAAATTCATTTTCAATAGCCCAGCGGGGGCAGCGTGATCGGGTTGAGCATTGGGTGGCTGCTTTTATTGGCAACTCTTGACACACATCGCGGTGCGAGAAAAACGCGCCAGACCAAGACAAACAGCAGCAGGCAAGTCAGTTAGGGAGCCTGCCAACAACGTCCCAGGACTTATATGGAGGATATCGTGGAATCCGGGAACTGGAAGCCGGCCCAAAGTGATGTATGAGTTTAACGCCCTCACGTCCTCGCAGACAGCAACAGCAACAGCAATAGCGACAGGAGCCAAGGCGAAACTTGTCTAAGCACGGAGAAAAAAATATTAAGCGAGGAAATATGTTGCCACCATATATTGACAGCGTGAATCAGGGGGAGCGGGACCACCGGGCCACCGACTTTGGCCCAGGATTTTTGGCAATGACAGCGGCTAAGTAAAGGGCGTGTAGCTTCGTGTAGCAACTTTTTGGCAGCGAATTATGTTATTGCCACCGCCAAATGACTTTGTTTATTTGTTTCATGTACATTTCGGTAATCAGCCCGGCACAAATTACACGCCGGGCTAATAACTTTTGACATGTGATTTCGCAAGTGGCGTTAAGTCCGTGCCGCCAGCTCCGGTTTGCTCATTAGGCCTGTTCCCTGAAACACTCGCTGCGGCACTGTCCATTTTTTCCGCAAACTTGGCTGCCAGCCACTCGACTTGCTGCTAATTGATGACGTCTGTCCAGGGAAAAATAAAACGCATTTCGAGTCGGGTATATAGATGTTGCTAAGCAGTTTGTTAACTCGAGTAAAATACTTCTAAGTTACTAACTAGAAGATTTAACTTTAAGATAATTATCCAAATTAACTACGTTTATGCTTAAAAGTAATGGAAAAGATTCCTTAAATTAATTTTTAAGAAAGGACAGAACATTTTTCAATAATTTTAGTAAATATTTTACAAATTTGAGTTAAGATTTTAATGTTGTATCATGCCAATAGTACATTTTAAAGTTGATAGCTACATTTTATGTTACAAAGAAAACAAACAGAAGGAAAGACATAAATGTACATAGTTTCAATCCATTTTGTAGGTAGTATTTATTTCCTTCTTGTATTGTTTCTTTTTACAATAATAAAGAGCATTCAGCCACCGAGATAACCCAATCGAACATATTCCGAATCTGCGCCTGACTAAATCCGTTTAATGAGCAAACACAACGCACGCAAAATTACAAAAGAAGCTGAGGAGGTGTGCGGGAGGGGCGGCTGGAGAGGATTACTTTCCGCTGCTGGTCAACCAGAGCCTGGTATTTGCAGAAGACTTCGAGAGCCACATGCAAACACCAATTAGAGTGACCGCAAGGCAAACAAAGGGCATCAATTAGGGGGACAGGACAGAGAGCCCGCCTTTAAGTTGACTCATCCCTGGGTCCAGTCAGTCATTCAGCCAGTCAACCCATTTGCGACTGCCATCAATTGCAAATTGTAAATCGCAAAATCTATTTGCAAGTCACAACATGGCACACAATTGCCCTGCGACGGATGACTGGGTAGAGGATGGATGGATGGATGGTGGAGATCCGTTTCCGTTTCAGCCGCAATCAGCTGAAAGAAATCAACTGGAGCGTTGATCCACGGCCGCTGTCTGATGCCGGCGAGCACTTAAGGGTTAATTCCATAAATTGTACATCAAAGCGGCGGAGAGTCGAGTCGAGTTCCTGAGGCATTTCGCCCTGCAGTTGACAATTTTTGAAAGTCAGTGATTTGTAAATAATCCTTTTATAAGCACAATGGCTGCTCGTTAACGGCAAATGAGTTTTGACATGGCCAGTGGACACTGGGCCTCAACTTTCTCTCCCCCCCAGCCCCAGCCCCTTATCAGATACACCCCTAGATGTACACACACACGCCCTCGCTTATCGCTGTGTGACAATCTGGGAATGAGGCTCTGAATAATGCCTGGCCATTAACACAGCCATCATCATTATCATCATCGTCGGCGGCATCGTCATCATCATCATCGTCGTCGTCCTTGTCCTTATCCTTGCCGCTTGAACCCCCTGTGAACTGTGAACTGTTCCTCGATTTGGCCGGCACTTTCAGCCAACACCATCCTGCTGCTTGTAGTTCGCTGTTTGGCTGTTGGTTTCTCCGTGTTAATATCCCGCATACATGCAAAGTTGTGCGCCTAGGCGGAGGTTTTCCATTAAGGAAAATGCTATTTTGTACTTACATCCTAACATGAGCAGGCAACAAGCTCCGAGACTCGTCGAGACCAAAACTATGTTAAGTTGTTAAAAAGCAAGCACAAAACTTGGGCCAACTCTTCATGGAGGAATTCATTAGCCAGGCGCACACATGTATCGACACGAGGAATGCCGAAGCATACACAGAGAAAAGGGATTTTCATTGATGATGTATCGAATTTTGAAAATCTAAAATGATTTTTTAATCTATAGGCGATCTGTGTACTGATTTCATTCATTGAATCATGAGTAAAAAATCTATAATCGTAACCATGAGAATGTTTTTACCCCAAAGATCGAAAGAACAGAGAGTTCTAGGTCACATTTTACCTAAATAAATGTTCGGCTTAATTCAAGTATAATCCAACAAAATTCATATCTAAAATTTTCCGTGTAGAACGGCAAAGAATGAGAAAGCTGTTGAGGTGGATGTCTGCATGGCGCGCTGCCTAAAAGTATTTTCTAATTAAATACTCATGTTTTACAATATGACGCTGACATTCTGCGGAAATGCCTTTTAATTTTCACATTTGAGATGCTTGTACACACACACTGGCACACACACTCCATACCCACTGCCACCCCTTTCCTTTTCCGCTTTCAACTCATTTCGCTTGGCATCTTCCATTCCATCCAAAACGTGGCACATTTAAGTTTAATTTGCCAGAAATGAGTTTTAGTTTTCCACGCGACACACGGCGCACAAATTTCATCTTCAGATGGTTGCCCTTTTGGTCTTTTGCTGTGTCATTTCCGATGGAAGGAGGCGGACAGATGGGTGTGGGGGCCATCATCCATCCGCTCGCACATACATTAGCAGCAAATAATTTAATTTCTCATTTGTAAGTGATGGAAAAATCATTTCAAACATAAAAAGCTGGAGCCATCCAGCTGGAGTGCGCGGAAAGTGCCAAAGGGTTGGTCGTATGTGCGTTCTGCAGCGGGAAAAAGGCAAAAATTACGCATACGCCCCGTTTCGCATAAAAGTGTACAAGTCAGACAGCTGCAGGGCAGGGTTCTCCGAGTAGGAAGAGTCAAACGACTGGCACTACATTTCAATTTGAGTTCCCATTTTCCGTTCCATTTTCATTTTCATTTCCATTTTTCCTGTCATTTAAATTTAATTCATTTGCATTGTCTCTGCAGCGGCGGCGGCGGATTCGTGTTCTTTTGTGCTTTGCCGTGGAATGAAATCAGCCATAATTAGCATAATATTTCATACTTAATATAATTTAAGTTGGCAAAATGCACGATACTCAGCCTCGCCCCTCTATGTCACCCACTCTCCCTGTCTTCGTGGCTTGGAGTGACAGCCATGCAATGCCCAGGACAATGGCAACCGAGTCCTTGCACTTCTGCGGGGTGAGACTCGCCCGTTTGACATATGGCCACGCAAAGTGCAGCGTTTGATTGCTGCACCGGCCCGCTACTCTTCGGGCCTTCTATGGATTCCCCTTTGGTTCCAGCCACGACACGGTCGGTCCACCCCTCGGTGCGGATACGCACGTGCCCCCCGGCTGCTTGTCTTTGGCAATTTATGCGCTCGCCTGACGCAATTATGCGAAATTTTCGCACACAGCAGGAGCACGTCCCGCTCCCACAGGGAATGGCGTGGGCGTGGCTAAACGCTTGTTGCGGAGGCGGGGCATTTTAAGTTTTGCTTCGGCTTTGGTCTGCTTTAGGTTTTGGTTTGGGTTTGGGTGTGGGTTTGGGTTTGGTTTCGGAACGGGTCGGTGGTTTGTGCAGCGTAATTTAATTACTTTTTTGCGGCATTTATACACAATGATGATGGGGGCGGTTCCAGGATGGACAATCATTTGTTGTTCTTGTCCTGCTGCTGCTGCTCTGCTCTGTGGCAATTTAAATTTTCGGACGGGCTGGGAAATGCTTGAGGTCATATTAGGGGAAAATTAATGTTGTTTTAATTGTAAATGAGTTTGCAAATGGACAGCAGACAGCGGTCTGGCCTTGAAGGGAGATTAGAGCATGAATATTTCTTATTGCGTCTAGACTCGGGATGATTTATATTTTTGAGTAACGGGATCTATCAGAAGCAGATTAAAGAGTCTAATTTATAGGCCTTCAAATGGCTTAAATATATAAGGCCTTATTAGCAGGCTTCTTATTGGTATAACTATAGATTTCTATAACATTGGTCCTTCGAGCCGGATAGGTACTCGGCGAATAAAATACATTTGCTTGCCTTGTGCTAAAAAAATATGGGAAAATAACCTTTGAAATTAGTTTTTCTAACAAAGAATAAAGCATTTGCTTTTTGGAAGTTTACCTCATTTTAAATATCTGCTAATTACATATGTTTAGTAAAAGCCTACTCCTCCAATCCTCTGTCCATGATTGATTTCATTTCGATGGTAGACAAACATTAGTCATAGAGTTGTCAGTCCAACCCCAACACGGCAGATTGGCATTAAATGCACAATCGAACAGGAAAAGAAATACTCAAAAAACAGAGGAGAACCAACAACACCAAAGTACATAGACTAATCTCCCACAGAAACAAAAAAAAAGTAAAAAGAAACGGGGGAAAATGAAGAAAAGTGGCGAAAATATGTGTGTAGGCGTTGCTGTGCGAATAAGTAAAGGGCATTGCCGACTGACAACAGCATGAGAAAGTGCCAAAATGACTAACGCACGTATGAGGAGTTTGGGCGGTGAAAGTACCGTGGGGCGTAGGTGTAGGCCCAGAGAGGGGAGGATCGGGTAGGTGAGAACATGACTGGCAGGGCAGACAGACAGACAGACGGGCAGAGACGGACGGCGACAGACGGAGACGGAGCGACTGACAGATTGAGTTTCATTTCGGGTGGAACACACGAAACCAAAGTCAAGCGAGGATGGCACCCAAATATTTTGCCAAATTACATTTCAACAGCCTTGGCCCTTACTGTAACACTCTCTCCCTTCTCAGGGATACCCTTTCTTGAAAAGAATAGTGGAAATATATGGGATTTAGTTTTACATACACAGATTGTAAGTTAGTTTAACATAAACAATCTCACGAGTCTATTGCACATTTATTTTGCTTAAAAAGAGTGGTTTGAAAATGAGTTAAACAGGTAGTACATTATTAGAAATCATTGGTACTTCAGAATAGGTTTACTCCCGTTACGTTTTTAATAATTAATCTAAATATTTATATTTCAATACTAATATCTAGCTGAGCTTCAAAGATTATTTCCTGTCTAGAATCATTTTTTTCATTATATTTTCTAGTCGTTTTCCCTGCTCAATAATTGAATTTTTTCAAATTGACTTTATTTTATTCCCTTGGAACGAAAGCCTTTCCACAAAAGTGTATTTCAAACTTCGCACACTTTCTTACCCAGCTCTATTATTTTCCCTTTTTTCTGCTTTTCCAGTTTGCTCAGTGAAGGAAAATTTCCACATTCGGCACATCAATGTCAAATTGAGGCATCGGTCAGACAGCAGACGCTGGCTCTGGCCCTGGCTCTGGTAAATGTGAGGAAAATGGCCGAGAGAAAGCCAGGAAATTGCCAAAAACTCGTGTGCGTGTGCGAGTGCGAGTGCGTGTGCGTGGGCCTCATAGTGGACATAAAATGAAATGAACAAAAAAGATTTCTATCTCGAGCGTGGCCACTCGAATGGTCAAAGTTGCTTAATATGACAGCTGCTCCGTCGGACGGGAAACAAATGAGCGTGCGTAATAAATGTGGCCGAGGCGGAGGGTTCAAAGTTCGTACCGGGAAACTGCAACTGGGGGTTGGGACTGAGACTGGCTCCGCTTACCGCTTGTTAAGGCGCCAAGCTCTTTGTCATTTCACCCACCGATGCTAATCCGTGGCATCAAGTCGGAATGCTTAAAACAATTTACTTTGATGCGGCCAGTCGCATCGCAATCCAATTGACTTCATTTGTCCGAGTAAAAAGCAAGAGGCAAAATGGATTACGTCCAGCCTTCGGGCCATTGTCCGGAGAATCCGTTTAGAGGTTGCGTATAAGTATGATGATTGTGCCTTGCAGTTAACCAACCCAACAATGGGGCCCAGCGTTTTGATGAATTCATCCGCTCACCCCACCTTGGGCCTCCCCGCTGCTGTTTTGCTTTCTGGCCGGGCATATGAATTGATTTGCTGTCAGATGCGGCGACTGCATGCACGACTTGCCTTTGCCGGGGCAGGACTCCTCATTATGCCGCACATATGGCCATGTTGCCACACACACAGAGACCCACTCCCCAGCTCCCGCTGATCCTGGATAGATGTGCCCACTTGGTATGCGCGGGCATGTGGCAGGGCTTTGGCTGTGGCTCAAGGCAAAGGATGACTCCCACTCCCGTCCAGGGCCCGCGGTTGGCTGACAGTAATATTTGCCCAAATTTACGCGTTTGGGCGTTTCTTTGGGCCCGCCCGCAATCACTTTGCATTGTTTGATGTGAACCCCCGAAAAAAACACAGACAATTACGCCATTTCCAAAACCTAGATGTCTTGGTCTTTGTTTGCTTAACAAGTTATCGGAGATTACATCAAACATTTTACAAAATTCATGAAATTCCAGAAATTTAAGCTATTTTATATTTAATTATATTTTTATTAGCTTGATCTGAAGTGCAATGCAAGGTAATTTCTTTCTATAAAATCAGGAATTTTTCTGTTGTAGATACTTCACAGAAAATTACTCTACTTCCAAACAAAAGCGCAACTCCCAAAGCGTACTCCATAAACTGCCATTGAGATTCCTAATCTCGGCATAATTTCATTATCATTAGTGAAGGAAGCCGAAAAACTTTTGCCGCCAAACAAGCTGTCAACATTTTATTAAACTCACAAAAAAGGGAGAAAGAAAATGGAGTAGCAGAAAAACGCTTTGGCAAAATATTTGTTTAAAATTAAAAAGGCAAATGGACTTCTGGAGGAGTCTGGGCCTCGGGCAATAAAACTTTCTTCATCAAGCTGGCGGCAGGGAGAAGTGGCCGTAGAAGCAGAAGTAGACGCAAAGGAGCAGAATCAGCACTCGCTGGCCTAAAACTATGCTTAATTTTTTATCAGCTGCAAGTCACGGCGACTCGACCCAAAGACCAACTTTGGCTCTGGCATTGGGCCAAAAGTGGGCGTGACATCGCAGATTGTGTGCGGCGATGAAAGCCGCGGAAAATGGCGAAGGAAAATGGCAACGTTTGGCCTACAACAATTTTCTCTCTTTCCTTTTTTTTGTGAAACAAAAGCGCGTACATTGAACTTTTGAGTGGGGGAACAATGAGGAGGGGACTGTGGGCGTGGTGTGTTCCCCGTATGCGTCAACGTAAATAGTTCGTATTCTTCGGGGAGAGAGGGGGTTAGGGGTAGGAGCGGCAAATGGCAAACAGAAAGTCAGCAGGCAGCAGGCAGCAGGCAGTTGGCTGTTGGCACTCTGGCAGTGGAATCGGACGCGGAGGGCAGCACCAGAAGGCAGTCGGCAGTCGGCAGTCAACAGACAGACAACAGACAAGTGCACCCTTCTTCCTAATGAAGCCAGCCAAAAACACGGGCCCAGACACAATGTCTGCCCATGTTTTTGTGCCGAAAAGTGCATACATGCTGCTCGCTGTCGGTATTCTCACACTGCAAATAAAATGTTGTACTCTAGAGGCTTGACAAAGAATATATTCCAAGTTCTTATGAGCGTTACAGGTAAAACATAACATGATCCCAAAGATTTTCTTGGCTCCTTAAATGTATTAAATGCGGTATTATGACGACTTTTCTCTCAGTGCCTGGGACTGCGCCCAGCAATCGCAATCTGGCAGTCATCTGCGAGGCGTACACACTTGTCAGTCCGGCCCAGGGCAACCCGTTAGACACTGTTGACAGCCGGCGCACAAGGTGCAAGAGGAGATGCCGAAGCGGCCAAGAGGGATGGCAGATTGAAGGAGGCTTCCGCCCCCCTTGGCATACCTGGCCAGAGGGGCAGAGAGTGGGGGAACGACGGCCGCTTGACAACTATCTGTCCGTTTGCTTGCCGGCTGTTTGGCTTTTAGTGCACTTGCCAATTGCCTGACCTAGAAAGTGGCGCACAGCAAACAACCTTTCCCCATTCCCTGACCCTGCAGCACTCTCCCTGAGTCATTGTCTGCTTTTAGTGCACTTTTGCACGTTGCTTTTTTGTGTGCGGCGGTTGCTGTATTTATGGCTTTGGCTTTCAGCGAGCTGTAAATCTGTTAAGCCCTTGAGTGCCACGCTTTTGTGTGGGCACAAATTAATAAAATTTTATGAGGCGACGACTTGCATTTATTATGCTAATTTCCCGTATCCATTCGTGTGGCTCCCTCCTCCTCGCGCAGCCTAGGATCAAGTTGATTATGGCTTATCAAAGCTATTGGCGCATTGGCAATTGCAATTTCATTTTATGTCCGCGTGTGTCCGGGAGGTGGCATTAAAAATGCAAAAGTGATTATCTCTAATGGCAACGCATGCCAAGCGAGGGTGATGTTTGCGCCGGAATTCTGATTCAATCGATGGACCCCCGCACTGAGTGTCCTGGGTGTCCTCCTAAATGCCGCATTGAAAAGAATTTGATCGCTAAACATTCCGTTCGAGGGAGTCCCCGAAATGGCATCAGTGTCACATCAATCTAAAGCTCGCCTCCACTCCATTTGAATGGGCTTAGCCGCAGACAGGCAGTGCGATTGCAACAAGAGCGTCAATGCAAATCCGCACAATGCAAATTAATATAGCATACTTAACGGCAGCGGCAATGTGCGCCTATTTTGTGGCTAGCACATGATGATTAACTACCCTGTAAGCCATCATTAAGCGGGGAATTCGAACTGGAAATCATTTTATAATCTGTCTAATTTCGCTAACAATACTGTGCCCTCAATAGGTTTCTTATAAAGCTCAAAGTGGTTTATTTAAAAATTAAGTGAAGCCAAAATAGGAAAAGCCATTTAGTAATTTAAGCAAATTACTGATGAGACTTCTTGACTATTAGACAAAAAGCCCAATGCTTGTGCATAATGTAGTAGTTCCTTTTGACTTATGTGAAGTAACATTACACAATTATAATTGTATAATGTATCCGCAGTTAGACTTGTCAGTAAGATAACCAGAAACATGACATTCGGGTTATATAACTCAGAAATAATACTTATCTCGATGACAAAATTAACCTAACATTTAAGGCCCAAAGGACTTCTTTTTATATGAATATAATAATTTACCTACAATCCAATACTAAGGGGTACCTTTTGATACCCATCTTTCCCAAGCTGGATGCTACCGCTGCCATTTGGCTGTTGCTCATCGGTAGATTGACACTTTCCATCAAAGCGACAGCTGAGGCCGCAACAGTTGCACATTTGATTTGGCTTTGTTTGTTTGTCCGAGCCCCTCCTGTCTGCCACTCTCCCCCTCAAATTTGCCACAGTGAAAATTTACCACAAAGCAGACACACTCACACACACACCAGCTTCCGCACGTCCTCTGTTGTTGTTTATCAACGTTGACAAATCTTTATGTCGCCTGCAATATTTTTTGCTGTTTGGCTTTGTCGCTGATGGTTTTGTTTGCTTATGCCCGGCACTCTCGCTATTTTTCATTAGAGCTCTCTCTCTGGCATGCGGTTAGATCCTGCTGGGGGAGCCAAGGTGCGGGGACGAAAGAGGATTTGGATTTAATTTATTTAAATGCTTATCACGAAAGGCTTAAATGTTGTTTTGCCTGTTGCGGCGGCGACGCTCGAAAGCGGCTTATGAAAAAATGAATTTCAGACAGGAAGTTTCGGGGGGAAGCAATCAACCCCAAACAGGGGAAAGCACCGTCACCGGTTTATATATATGGCTTAATTAAGAGACCCGGACAGAAGAGAGAGAGAGGACCACAAGACAAGACAGGAGACAAGGCCACAGATGGACGGGCCGAAGCGAGGAGCCAGCCAAGTCAACCGCAACAAGGGAAAATCCCTCTTCCACTGCCCCGAAAACTGTTACGTTCAATTAATTATTCAAGTGAAAATTCTCATATCCTGCACTACATGCGAAATAAGTTCGACAATCGACAGCTGCTGTTGACCTTACCCCAAGCGGTGCGGGTCCCTGTCCCCATTCCAGTCTCCCTCCCCGTCTTGTGTTTACTGTGGGCCACAATTTATGGTTGCAAATTGTTTTGCACCCGAAAAAGGTTACGGGGCGGATGAGTAACATATTCGGCTGCTGAAAAGTCAAAGGCTGGCATCCAAAGGTCCAACTGTTACGGCCACTGCTTTGCATGCCAAACGAGGATCTTCCTCGCTCCCCGTCCTCCTCCCTCCCTCAGATGTTGTTGATGATGATGATTGTAATCCGGTTTGTAAGTTATGTGCTGCTTAATTGAGTTCACATGCACATGACCTGAATTCTTGATTGCCCAAGCCCAAGCCCGAGACCCAGCCAGAGCCAGAGCCAGAGCCGAAGCCTAAAGGAGCTGGGATTCTCCTCGAAAAACCAAAGGCAAATCCCTTTCCATACCCTTAATTCCAATGTGTGTGTGTGAGTGTGGGGTCGCGTCAGGTGTTCTGACTGCTGATGAGGCCACAGCACGTGTTGCCCTCCATTTTCCGGGGGGAAGGAGGTTGGGTTGGGTTCAAAGAAGATCCTGGCTGTTTCCACAGATAGGAGCCGTTTAACCTGCAAGTTGATTTCACTTATCCTCCTGCAGCGCTCCTCTATTACGTAATTCTGCTGTAGTTCACCCTGCCTCTAAGGCTCTTCTTTAAGTGGAAAAACAATCTCTTAATTTTCGTAAATCTGCACATCATAATTTATTTTAATTGCCCCTAAGACCGCCTGTGAAGTTGCCCATTATTCCCCGCCCTCCCCTCTGTCTGGGCTGCCATAAAAAATGACCCAGACTTTGTTTGGATTTGAGAGAAAATGTGGGGAAATGGCCAAAGAAAAGCAATTTATGATAGCCACATGGATTGTTTATGATGTCTGGGGCGGCTGTGGAAATTTACGTGAGCCGAGTCCTCTCGGAACTCTCGCAACTCCGAAAAAAAGGTGAAAATCTTGCCATCAAGAGAACTTTTGTGGCGGAAGCCGGTAGATAAATGAAACTAATTTAGTGAGCAGCTCCTCTCCTGGGAGCCAGAAACAATCTAAGCCGAGGCAAAAGGCTTAAAATCATTTGCCCGCAAATATCCCCAGACCAGACTGAAAAATTGTATACCCAAAATATGTAAATATGTGCACCTGGCGCACTCCGAGCCCGGGTCCGGGTCTGGTCTCCTCCTTCTCCTCCGATCTAAGCTCAAATATACTTAAACTTTTGTGGGGGGTCTGCGGTAAGTTTTTCGGCTGCTGAGTGCCGGGGAACTTTTCCCGCTCCGCTCTAGTCATTTCCCGTAGATGGAAAACTGTTGCTATTTTGGCAGGCAACTTTTCCATGGCGGGCGCTGAAGCCTCGCAACAGCATTTGACAAATGCCGGCAAGACGGAAGGGACACACACAGGACAATGCCAAAGGTGGTTGTTGTGGCTGCGTTGCGATGCCCCAGAGGCTTTTGCACAAGGCTTTTAATAGTTTGATGTATGAGTGGCTCGTACTTCTCCTCCGCCTCCCCTCGTTCCACATATGCAAATTTTTCCGAAAAGGGTTTGGCTGCCACATCCTTCCCCGCTCCTGAGTGCGAGTGTGTCTGTGTGTGGAAATTAACACAAATGTATTTAGTTTACACGCAGATATTTCATGTCCGGGTTTGGGGCCCTTAAAGGTGGTCCTGTCTAATGGTGGTCCCAGAGTAATGGCTTTCTGGGGTTAAGGGCGAAACTTTTGAAGCTAATTTTAATTTCCAAGCCGTAGAAAAATGAGAAACGAATGGTTTATTCATTAGATTTCCTTTTGTGGGAACTATTTTTAACATAACCCACCTCTAATAAGCTTTAAATGCTCTTTAAATCAGGATTCAATGGATTTATATTTAAAAGATTTAAATTTCCGTCTGCTATCCAAGTGTTTATTATATCCTCTATTTGCCTTATTTACTCTTTAAAATGAAGACCCGATAGATATATATTTTGAAATATTCAATTTCCGCCTGCAACCTTTAAGTGTTAAACCAAATGAGTTGAATCCGGTGGAGAATGTTTAATCGGAAAACATCTGGCTGTTGTTGTCGCTGGCAAATAATGAAGACAAGTTCAAAGCAAACATAAATAAAATTGTTAACGTTCTCTCGCTAGCTCCGCCCCGGTTTTTCCGTTTTTCCCCTTTCTCCTTTGCCCCTTTCCCCTTTCTACTTTCTACCATTATCTCGCACACGCCCCAACAATTGAATTTGCCGCCGGAGAGCGAGAACACCAAATTTCTATACATAAGTATATTTCTAAAAAAGTAAATAAATAAAATAAAAATACATCTAACAAGAGACCGGGGAAGACAAAAACTTTTTCCTTTTCGTTTGCTGGCAAATGAAATTCGCTCGTTTGATGTGAGCACGAGCTGTTGCGAAGCCCCCAAATGTCCCCTCCGATCCATCCAAGTTCCTTTTCAGTTGAGCTCTGTTTTTGTATTCCCATTTTTCCCCGAGCTGCCTTGGCTTTGGCTTTGGATTTGGCTCTGGCTCTGGCTGCTTTCACTTTGGGCGTCGCCTTGTGCAATTGTTTGAATACTTTTGCAGCGCATTAAATTAGTTTCGTTTGAGTTAACGTGCCGAGACGGGATCCAGACTCAGACTCAAACTTGGACCCGGGATGGCAGCAGAACAGACTCTGACTCACTCTGAGTCAGACAAACTTATAATCATGTCAGTCAAAGGCAGCGCAAGGAATCTGCTGTATGTGCCCGTGCCCGTGTCCCTCCATTTTTTCCTTCGGCTGTCAAAAAGTTGATGGCAGCACCCCTTGAAAAATGCCGCAAGAAATTAACCAGCTAAATAAATGAAATAACAATAGTAAGAAGCTGCAGGGGTTGGCTCACAAGACTTGAACCGTCTTCTTTTGGGATAATGTAAATATATCTTGAGATTGTATCTTTTACTCCAGAAAAGTGAATTATGTATAGGATAATCAATTAATTTCTGAAGTAGCTCCATTAACTTCAAATATAATTCTTGCTTTTCGTTAACTTTAAATAGGTTAAATATTATCTATTTATGCCTGTCTCGCGCTCCGTTCAAGTATTGCCAAAACTATCTGGAGTGCGAGAAAAATTTAAAAAACAGCAATTGACTTTAATGTAAACGCTGCAGCACCAGCTAAGAGCCACTTGGGCAATAAAAGTGTCGAACAATGTCGAAAATACGTTCATAATTCCTGGCACAGCTCCTGCAACTCCCTGATCCCCATCCCCCCGTTCAGTCAACCTCCAGCTAATGCCTTAATGCGCAGCAACAATAAATGTCCAATGCCCAATGAAGCCGAAAGTTGAAAAGCTGAAGCTGGTGCTGGAGCTGAAGCTGAAAAGCTGGGAGCGCCGAACGGAGCCGGGAACGGCGGAAGGCGAACGGCAGCCAGACGGCGATGGGCTCCTTGGAAAAGTGCAACTATTTGGCTGCCACAGCATCCTGGCATTGTTGCAAGGATTTTCCCAGAAGCCATTGAGCTGGTAATTGAAAAGCGAACGGACGGACGAACGAGCGGCAGCAATGGCAGCCAATGAAAGGCCGAATTAAAGCTGTTGACATACACGCCGGGGCCAAGGGAAGATCTTGTCTCGCAATCCCCGGAAAGATTATAAACTTTTCGGATTGCGGGGGTCTTAAAAGCAGCCAGAGTGCAAACTTTGAACCCGCCACAAAATGTTGTTTATATTTGTTTTTATTTGCTACTCTAATTGAAGTGCCATTTGCCGCGGGGGTGGCGAGCACACAACCCTTATGGCGAAATTATGCAATTTTCATAATGCTCGCTCCCCTGATTGAGATCATTTGCTGAAGATATCGCCCCGGATCCGGACCCAGAGCGGACCCTTTTTTACACTGCCACGCGGCGGCACTGTTGCGGTTTGAGGGCTGCTGAGCAATTTTCATAACTTCATTTGCATTTAATAGAAGCAGAAGGAGGGGGCCTCCATCTCTGCCCGGCTGAGCAAATAGGAATAAGAAAAATTAAGCAAAAATGTTTGCTTCGTTTCGGCACATTTTCCCTTTTCTATTTTCGGTTACTTTTTGGGAATGGCAACAAGAGCAACGCATGTCACCATCAAATAAATCACTAAGCGCTGTGACAGTGTCAAATGCCAGGAGACGAGGGGGCCGTGAAGGGGAGGGATAGGGACAGGGCTAAGGGCGGTATAGATCTGAAGGGTGCTGCACTGGAAAACAAGTCTAGACTCTGGATAACTATGATACAATGTATTAAAAGCTGAAATTAAACAAATCAGAAGACTGAAGAAAATGCTG
This sequence comes from Drosophila burlai, assembly GCA_008042655.1. Lineage (NCBI taxonomy): Eukaryota > Metazoa > Arthropoda > Insecta > Diptera > Drosophilidae > Drosophila > Drosophila burlai. The sequence continues at coordinate 441 of VNJT01005847.1, read as the reverse complement.
ACAAACGACGGAGAACGTGGTTAGGAACATGTTGAGCAACATTCTGTATTGAACATATGAATTTATTTCTTGTAAACTGTGATTTTTTCCAGTGCCTGGGAACTCGAACTGCTGCGGATGTTGTCTCAGTTGGTAGGCGCGCAAAGGGGACAATGACCGCTCATCCAGTCAGCCGCCCAACCACCCAGCTTAACCCTCCGCAAGCCCACCCTGCCTGCACCTTAACCCCCTGTTGCCGTGCTGCGTCACTTCATTGTTGACATTTAACGTGTTCGTGTTTGGCGTGACAAGTGACATGCTGTGCCCGTGCCAGTGTTTCTGTGCCTGTGCCTGTGCCTGTGCCCGTGCCCGAGCCCGTTCCTGTTCCTGTCCCAGCGACCAACTGTTGAGGTTGGGTTCGCGTTCGGTGTTCGGATCCCGAAAAAGGGTTGATATGTACGT